>VIAB01010549.1:27510-40975 GCA_009801035.1 Oophaga pumilio | reverse complement strand
AGGGTTTTGCTGGATTGCAGACAGTATTCTTTCCTGTCCTGTCATAACGATATTATATCATTATTGCATATAATATCTACTGCAACTCTCAAACAATAATTACTATATTTTGTGTATGCATATGTTGCTGTAGGGTCCTTGGGAGTGGTGTGCCCCTTTATTTTAATTGTGGAACAGTTTACAGCTTATGTGGGTTTTCTAACCCCATTATTTTCACCTGTATTGTTTTGAAATATTTGCATATTTAAATAATAAAGTTTATCTATTTTTGTAACGGACGTGTACATCTTTTTCCACTAATGTGGTATGTTTTTGGATTATCGTTTGATGTGTACCTTTAATTACATGGCCACTTGTAAGCCCCTTGTATAGGTTATAATTTATCTCTGCTAATCAGTATGTGGCATTTATTGGTGAGTATAATCTGTCCTACCTAGATAGTTTTGGGCCCCAGCATTTGCTTACTCTATTTTCTGCCTGCGTTTGTATTTCATCTTGTCTCACCACCAATATATGTGTGGGGGCTACCTATTCCTTTGGGGCGCCACTTCGGGGCTGTTAGCTTTCCCCTTTCTATCTTTAGGCTTAGCTAACTCTCCGGCTGTGTCGAGGCGTCTAGGTCATCGTAGGTACGTCTCACGGCTGCTTCTAGTTGTGCGGTTAGTTTAGGGGTCTGCAATCCATTTGTTACCAACCTCTCTGGGTGACTGGCTGCCTTGACTATTTTTGTTACTGTCCTCATCTGCTACCAAATCATAACAACCATCTGTCATTACAATTACTGCTGCAATTATTTTGTGGTATGTTTCTACTAGATAAACACATCAAGAGGCTGAAAATTTTGCCCATTCTTCTTTGCAAAATAGTTCTAGCCTAGTGCGATTGGATGGAGAATGTGAACAGCAATTTTCAAGTCTTGCCACAGAATCTCAATGATATTTAGGCCTTGACTTTGACTGGGTCTTAAAAACACATGAGTATGCTCTGATCTAAACCATTCCATTTTAGATCTGTCAGTATCTTTAGGGCTGTTGTCCTGCTGGAACATTATTTAAGCCCCAGTCTCAAGTCTCACACGTTTTCTTCCTGGTTGCCCTGTTAGCTCCATCCATCTTCCCATCAAGTCTGCATAGCTTTCCCGTCCCTGCAGAAAAAAAATGCCCAGAGTCATGATTCCACCACTTACTGTGTCCTAGGGATGTCATGAAAAATAGTTCTTCCATTCTATAGGATCGAGGGCTGAATGAGCTGTCAGGATCGCGAATGACAGCTCTAATGCCAAATCTGAAGCAGAGATGTTAATATTTTGACTGAAAACTCATCCGTCCTATATGGCTAAGTATGTGGGATCTTCTGCAGGTGTCATTCATTCTTGGTGATTATAGGGCTATTTAGCTTTCTGTCAGTTGTCATCCGTTTCCAAAAGTAGTTTTGCACAAGTGGTGTGAGTGTCTGCTCTTATCTCCATTGCTGACCTGGGATTTACCTTTTTGACCATCCATCTGACTGATCATTCTGTCTTGATGCACTACCTTCCTTAATCTCTGACCTCAGAATGATTATGTGACTACACTTTTGTTTTTTTTTACTTTGTCTATTACGTGCCCTCTTGTTACTGATCTCGGATCTCTTGACTATCATGCCTCATGGTAAGTCGATGAGTAGTGACTAGTGTCACATTGAGTAGTGACTAGGGTCACACCCACATCTGTTGTGAATGTATTGGAGACAATTTCTGAGCGTAGGCTCCTTCTGGTGGTTGCTGTCGGTACTGAAGCTGTATCGAATGACTGGGCCTCCTCAGCTGGCAGTGATACCTGGCAATCAGGAGTCACTGACTGACTGGACTGATATAAGGGAGCTGCCTTCCCATGATCCTCGCCGGTGATCAATTGTTGTTTTCTGCTTCATTTGGAAGTCTGCTGGTGTCTTGCCTGAGTCTGCTACTTTCAGATAAGATATTTTCTGCTTATTTATATTGTGTTTGCTATTTCCATTTTTGTTTGCACCTTTGTGGAGGTTAGGTTAGCCCTCCTGGGGCCTGTGCTTCTCTCTGTTTTCTGTAGCCACTATTATTTGTTCAATTGCTCTTTCCCTGCTTTTTGAGTGGCTGCGGGTTAGCCTTGTTCACTCTGAGATCTGATTTAGTGGGTGGCGAGATCATCTGATCTCAGAATTTTTGTAATCAGAAGTGTTGGAAGTTTTGTTAGGGTTTTGCTGGGTTGCAGATAGTATTCTGTTCTTTCCTGTCCTATTTAGTCATTGTTTGGCCCCTGTGTTTGCTCACTCTATTTTCTGTCTGCATTTGTGTTTCATCTTGTCTAACCACCATTATATGTTAGGGGGTTGCCTATTCCTTTGGAGCTCTTCTTCAGGGCAATTAGCTTTCCTGTTTCTGTATTTAGGTGTATCTAGCTCTCCGGCTGTGCCGAGGCATCTAAGATCACCGTAGGTATGCTCCACGGCTGCTTCTAGTTGTGCGGTTAGTTTAGGGATCTGCAACCCATAAGTTCCCAACCTCTCAGGTGTTCAGCTGCCTTGCTGTTTTGCTCCTGTCCTCCTCAGTTACCAAATCATAACACACATCATAGTGCTGCCATCACTATATTTTACTGTGGGGATGGTATTTTTAAAAAAAAGATGCACAATGTTAGTTTTTCGACACACATAGAGCTTTGCATTTAGCCCAGAATGTTCTACTTTGGTCTCAACTGACCAAAGCACCGTCGTCCACATGCCATATTTTTTCACTACTTAAATAACAAAAAAAAATATGAAAATTTTGTATCACCCTAATCATAGTGACCAAAAAATCAGGTATACAGGTCATTTTTATCATATAATGAACACCATAAAAACCAAACTAAAAATATGGTAAAATTGAATTTTTTTCAACATTGTACCCGAAGTGGATATTTTTTCCTATCTTTCAATTTATTGTCTGGTAAAAATAATGGTATTATTCAATAGCAACACTTGTCTTACAAAAAATCCCTCATTTGTTATTTGTCGATGACTAAGTATAGACAAAGAAAACTTGAAACCACAAAACAAAAAATTGCCCAATCTTTAAGAGACTTAAATCTGCTGCTATTTCGGGCAACGGTCACTACCAGGCCTCTGCAGTCAAAACCATGCTTACAGAAGTGGGTAGACACTGTAAAGTGAAAGGGTCATTTACCTCTGGACCAAGTAACTCACTTGGCAGGTCTGCCTCAATTAGAGGCACATCACTGCTTGCTCAATCAGTTGTAACTTTGTTTTTATTTCAGCAGGCTAATCACAACTGGGATTCACTATTGTTCGTAGCATTTTTCATATGACTTTAACTTTGGATTCATGAAGTCTATGGCCCTGATTCATCAAGACTGATGTTGTTCAAGCCTGTCTTGATGAGGAAATGTGCGCTTTGACATCAGTCCGCTCACTTTTTTGCGCTGGGCAAAAATGGTGTAAAACTTTCAAAAGTTGTAAAATTTTTGCTCAGCCTTAAATTGCCCCCAAATTTTATGACTTTTCAAAGCTTTTTACTTCACAACTCTGTTGTAAAAATGTTGAAAGATCGGGTCCATAGTATTTGTAACCCTTATCCAAATTATATACTTTAAGATTGAACTTAAACTAAAACAATAAAAAGTTATGATTAATTACTGTCAAAGTGCTGAAAAGCAGTCCTTGCAACTCAATATTTTAGAGATTTTGTATGTCATCTGGTGCCTTCATAAGGTATCATATTATGATATTATTTGAGACATGGCACATTTTTATTTCTAGCGGATTCATACATCTAAAACTCTACATGCTTTTTTGAGCACAATGCAATGGAAATTGAAATGTGCTTACTTTATGTTTTACATTCATTGTAGCTACATGGGGTTCAGGGGAAATAGTCACGCTTGGGGACAAATTTACTTTATCGTGATAAGTGTGGCATCCTTTGAATTAAACTTTGGAAGCAATATGCAGTTTAGGACTACAGAAAATCATTGTTGTTTTTACTTCTTTTGTACGATTCCTGTTTAAAATGCACCACCACAAAACTAATTTTTCATGAGATTTGTTTTAATAGTCAAGTGAATCCTGCTGCTGCTTCAGCTGTTTTTGTTGCATACACTTTCATGCTTTTAAAAGTGAAGCTTATATAATGAGGACCTGTGTCAATAAAGTATAAGAAAGTAAAATGAAGAATATTATAAATAACTTTTTGATGAAAGATCTTCCATTATTTTTTTACTTAGCTTTTTTTAGCCATACGGTTTCAATTCTATAGGAACAATAAAATGTTTCAAGCTTCCATTTTCCATTAAAATGAAAACAAAGAGATATGTTTTGCACTTTTATTATTTTTTTTTATAAAACTACAAAATTATTCAGATTATAATACATTTTACACAATCAAATAAGCATACATTTTCATATTGAATCCAAATTCTTTCATCAAAACGTGTATCATCTGTTGATTATAAAACCATTTTTGATGTTACAGCCTAAGATTTTAAATAAGTAAATAAAGTAAAAAAAAGAATATCCAATCCATTCCCATTAATTTCATGGTTGCACTTCACCATGTTTTTAAAGGACAACATAAGGTTTTGTAATTAATTTAATATTGTTATTTTTATGGTTTGTCTAAAATTTAATTTATAGAAAAATGGGAATTGTTCAAAATTTTAGTGACATATCCTATCAGTCAGTTGCTTATTGAAGTCTATGTAGAAGGGAAGAAGGGTGACCTTAGTGAGAGAGAGAGAGAGAGACAGACAGAACAGACTGATGATTTCTATAAATTGTTTATCTCACCCCAAAGATGAATTCACAGCTACACTGCTTAGTACTGCCTTCTCCATACTGGCACTTCTGATGTTTCAGGAAAGACAGAAGATCAAGAATCCCTTAAGACTTTTTGCACTCTGAAAGACATCATGCCAGTTGGCAGAAGTGAATCTATGTTTCCCTGCTGTTGGGGCAAAAATTCAATTTAGCAAAAACTTCCTGCACACAGCAGATGTGGTTTGAATAGTCATCATGTGACTTCTCACTTGTGATGTGTACAGATAGTCACATGCCAACTAGCTACTCTTGCTAATTTTTTCACTGTTCAATGAAAAACTACAGCATCTGCTATACTGAGAGAAGCAAAAAGTGAATCTAGTTGTCACTTTACTGTAAACATGAAAATCGCAAGTTAGTGGACATTTGATGACTGCTGTCCAGTGTTTGGTCAGTATGTTGCATCAGTATTTGTAAGCCAGAATTAGGAGTGGATCATTCAGAGAAAAAGTATAATAGAAATAAGTGCACCACTCCTGACTTTGGCTTACAAATACTGATGTAAAATATTGACCAACTACTGAACGTGTGAACGTGGCCTAAGAGCAAGAGTTGTACATGCTGTTAGAATTTGCTATGTATTGGTAAAATAAATTTCCAAATTAACATGTGTATAAACTAAACTTACCATATGTATCTCAATAGGTATTTTAATGGCTATTGCTCAGTAAATTGATATATTCCCTTACCAACATGTGTTTCATGTGTTACTGAAGAAATAGTGTGTTAACAACCTTATCCTATTACCCTATAAAGTCTTTTTTCATAGTAATATATTTATATTTTGTAACTATTTATCTTTGCTATCTTAGCATTCTTTGCTTATCTATGTCATTGTGTTCATTCAGTCTTTTCCTCAAGTAGCCTTACATTGAGAAAACAAAGTTCTTAATGTCTATAAAAAAATCCATTCTACAAATAATAGAATATCTAACCTTGGATTTGAGCACAGTTCCAGTCTATAAATATATACCAGTGGTCATGTTTTATCTGGAAGGTAGAAAAGACAGTGAGGGAGCCTGAGAGACAGGATAGAGATAAAGTGAGCAGAAATGTAAAACATGTCCAAAGTTTAAGACAGAAAGTATTGTAAATTATTGTAGTAAATTTCCTTTATAAGAATTCCAGTCTGCCAACATTATCTAGAACATCTGCATTGTAACAAAGAATTTATAGGAACTTTAAATCATTGTGACACATCTAACAGTATGGAGGCATCTGTGTGCATTCAGGTGTCCTACACCTACAGATTAAACAGTGACAAATAGAAAGTCTATAAATTATGACTGTGAAGACCTTTTCTGGATCTGATTATTAAAGCTAGCAAACAAACATTGTTTATTCTTGGAGAACGTGTGTGAAAAATAAAGGTGAACAAATAGTATGGACATTCCTAAAGAAATAAGTTTTTCAGATTTTTATTATGTTATCCAGCAAGAAAAGTTATAAAACTTTGCAAATCACTTTATTAGGCGATTTGTATTTGTTCATGTAAGTGGTTCCCATTCTCTTTCTTTTTCCCAGTCTGTTTGCCAGTATGAAGCTGCATTACATCACAACACACATATTCATTTGGAGTACAGATGTCTCCCCCTCTAAGTGTTGTGAGCTTCACAACAATGCCAGGGACGGGCTTATCACCAAACGAAAGTATTGAGCCGACCATTTCATTAACCAGTACCTGCACTCTACGACTATGCTCACTTGTCCAAAAATAATCCATTAGAATGGATCCAGCATTAATCCATTGGCAAAAATGTTGTGCAGACACAACTTTTCAGACCGTTGTTTAAAAACCTTATCTCTGTAGGTTTTTTTTTAACACTGAAGTCTGTGGAAAACAATGAAACTGATGTACAGTTTTCTTTCACTATTTTTAGTCACACTTACTGCGGCCAAAAAGCCCCCAAATTTTATCAACTATCATGGACCATGTAAAACAAACCGCTGCTTCTTCATGATCCACACTGCAACTAAGAAATTTTAATTTATTTTCCAAATAAAAGTTTACTGCAAATATTGTCACACACCACTGAAATAAGCCATTGTTTCATCATCATTTTATGTGAGGGAAAGAAAAAATGTAACAAATCTTTTATTGCTGAGAGCAGCATGATGGCTCACTGGTTAGTACCATTGATTTGCAGTGCTGAGGTAAAGGGTTCAAATCCCTCCAAGAACAACATCTGCAAGGAGATTGTATGTGGGTTTCTGTATGTCTGTGGGTTTCTTCACACATTCTATAGGGAGTTTAGATTGTGAGCCTCAAAGGGGAGATTGATGATGTCGGTAAAGCGCTGCAGAGTATGTTAGCACTATATAAGCAATGCATAATAAAGAATTGCTGCCCCACAAAAAATATTTTTTCAAACAGTAAGCGATTACTTCTTCATTGACCATACTGTCTTAACCTTGGACTAATGCTTCATCCTTGTGCATAATGTCTGTCCCCTCCTTTCCTTTCTTCTGAGAGCCAAAACAGTTTTTGCTTTTTTCATTTACATACAGTAGAAATTAGTGAACTTGTTGTTTTGCGGGACAAGCTGTATCTTTGAAAGCTACCATTAATTTTACCATTCAGTCTACTGTAAAGCTTGAAAAAAATTCAAGTGGAATGAAATCGCAAAGAAATGCACAATTTAGTATTTGATTTTTGGGTTTTGTTTTTATGGCATTCATTGTGCAATAAAAATTACTTGGCAATATGATTCTTAGTATGTCAGTATGATTACAGTAATACCAAAGATATGTACTGTACATTTTTTTTCTATTTAAGTGGAAACAAGAAAATAATAATTTTGTAAAAAAAATACTTTGCGTCCCCATTTTCTGAGACTCATATCTTTTATATTTTTCTGTTAACAGAGCTAAATGGGGGCTTGGTTTCTGTGTGGTAAGCTGATGTTTTTATTGATGACCATTTTAGGGGAACACCCCATTTAATTGCTTTTATTACATATTTTTAGGGAGATGTGGTGACTAAAAAAATCGCTATTCTGCTGTTTCACATTTTTTACAGCATTTATTATATGAGGTCATTAGCTTTATTTTTTAAAAAACTGGACTTTTGAGAATGTGGCAAAATCAAATATGCATTTTTTATTTCATTAATAATAATAATTATAATAATAGAGAAAACAAGGGTAATTAAAACTGATTTTTTTATCTTTTTATATTTTTAAAGTCTTTTAATTTTCACTTTATTTTTTACTCTGCTTAGAAGAATTGAACCTTCGATTATCTGATTTATTTTGCTATTATTATATAGATTACTTTTTCTATTATAATAAGGGCAAAATGACTTTCCCATATGAGGCCAAGCCAAAGGATGACTAAAATGAAAGCTTTCGGCAGGCCCCAAGCTAAATAAAAAAAATTGTGGCACAGAGGACTCATGCAGTTTGAATGCTGCTGGCAGTGATTAACAGCAGCATTTCATTGGTTAACCATTAGCAATCAGAGCGTGCTCTTGTCGCTAATGTTATATGTGTATCAATGCCGTCATCTACTTGATATGATGAGAGCTTAGATTCTAAGCCAGCTGAACACATTGATCCCCAATGTAGGATGTAACAGTGCAACTTATGTTAGGAAGGGATTAAGAAGTATAAAAAGTTATTAAACACACTGTTAGTTGCAATGTCATGCCATGCATTTAACCTAGCCGTATACATTATGGTTACTTTGATATTACCAATGCTGTGTTGGCGTTATAGAGGTTGAAGTAAGTTGGATACATTCCTAGGAGAACTCAGAATGTCATTCATGTATTTTCAAGGCAATTGATGGCTTTGAAGTTCTTTTGATTCACAGCAAATTGATTTGCATTTAATGCATTTTCCAGGCAAAATTCCACAATTTTGGTGAATTTGAATTTCAGAAGATATGCTAGTCTCTACTGTTTATATCACATATGTGTGTATGTTTAATGTACCTGCCATGAAGAAGATACCAGCTTGGTATCAACATGCACACCCTGTATATTTTACCCATAAAGGAACCTTGACTACATGTCACGAGGGTGTCACGTCCCCATGGATATCTTGGAGTTAGATAGTCATATCGAGTAATGAATCGCAGTTCTCTTTAGATATGGTGTGATTCATGTCCTAATTGAAATGGATTTCCCTTTCTTTCAGAGCTGAGATGGTTCAGGACTCTTTCTATGCTGGCTGAGACCATACAGCCTGGTTGTTCTCAGCAGCAACTACTCACCCTTTACACCTTCTATATATACAGGCTCTGGGCGTGTATTCCCCGCCGGTGAAAGTTTTGTCTTCCTGTGCTGTGTGCTAAAGCTAAGTAATTGAACTTTGGAGTTGGAGTTGTAGTGTTCTGTAGTTTTCTGTTGTACATGTGTGTTAATCTCCTGGTTAATTTTCCCATTTAGTTTATTCCTCTCTGTCCGTAACTTCCTCCCTATTGTTGGTTATTGCTTTTATACGGTAGAAGTTTTCTGCTATTGCTGTGTTGTCTTTGTGTCTGGTTTACCTTTCATTTCTGTCCCATGTCTCATGGGGTAAGAGAGGGGACAGATTAGGATTTTTACAAGAGCATAGTAAGGTTGCAGATTTGGGCCTTTCCACCTTTAAGTGTACCCCTGGAAAACGGATACTTAGGGTCGCAGCTCCAATGATAGTTTGAGGCCCCTCTTCCTTACTGAAGACCTTCACAGCATGACACTACATCTTATATTCTCTGGACAGGCATTATCACTATTGCTCATGTTCTAAATGCTATGATATATCCTAAAGTACCAGTACCAGATGTTTCTTACAACACTAACTATTCTCAGTTTCATATCCAAATGTAATTTGTATACCTTTAGGGCTCATCAACTTGAAGCCATTTAAATATTGTATTTAAAACTCAGATGCTAGCTGAAATTAAATTTTATTTATTTAACCATTGTTTTTAGAAATCAGATGATAACTGGATTTCAGAGTAAGCATTGCAACAACTATAGTGGTCAATGTAGTAGTACATTGTTCTACTTTAAAATACTAGCCTGTGAAATGGAGTCTGTCACACCAAGTTCCCAAGTTGACAGTTACATTAAGCACATAGCTTTGTAGGGAAGATAATCTCTTTAAAAATCGAGCCCTGAGTGTTTTGTTTCTTCCATTTCCAACAAAATGGTTTTTTTATTCCCATATACTAAGTAGTGTACTTGGTTTCCTGTTATATAAAGACAAACAATTGAATGCACCATTTCACCCACAAGTTTTGCTTGTATTCCCAAATTACCTGACATCCAGTTGGACTTGATGGTCTAAATAACACTCAATCTGAGCAGAACTGGAATAAAACATACAGGGGGATAACAAATCCATTTGCCTACTGCCCATATAACTTTGTTGCAATTAGCATTATCTAAGAAATTGCATATCAGAAATGTAATTTCCAAAGATTTGATGAATAATGTAGGGAAATAATATCATTTAGATTTCAACAAATAATCAGTTTTGAGGTATTATGATAAGATGCAGCTACTCATATCCTTTCTTGAATTTGATTAGGAATTTCTCAAGAAACAAATTTACATAGCTTTGTCTCTTTCAATTTTCTTTAGCTTATAGGTTTGCAGACGTTTACAATAACAAATATAACAATACTCTCCCTCTCCTGCGCAAAAGATGCCTCTTTGCCGCTCTGCCACTGTTCCCAGTGATTGTTTGCATTCTGCAGCAGTGACATCAAGACTACATAGTTGGAGCAGGGTCTTATGCACGTACCACATTCATACATTGTATAAAGGGAGTAATGTAGTCTAGCTATAAAGAGAAGACGCACCTACTCCCAACTCATCTCTTTACAGACTAGTCAATCCCTAGCTGCACAACTAAAAACATCACATCGGACCTGATTCCCTAAAAAGCCATCAAGGGGTTTCTCTTAACTCCTGAGGAACCAGAGAGGAGGCTGCAACACACTGTCAACAAGGTGAGAGAAAGGTGTGCAGGTGGACACAAAGACCCAGGGTGAGAAACTTAAAGCAAGTTCATAAAAGGGAGAAATGGATTTGAAAGTTGAACCAAAACATAAATGAATCTAGTGTAACCTTCCATAAACCTAACAGATGTAAAATGTAAAGGTTCTTCAAAGGTAGACAAACAGACACACAGCAAGAATATAAGCATTGTAAATCTAGCAGGATATATCCCTTAGATAAAAGGCCACAACTTCTTAATGCAAATCCTCCATGAAGTATACCCAGCAAGGAAGTGCAGTGAAGGGACAAAATTTAAAACCCCACCCAGAACATGATAGCCCAAACCAAATTGGGAAAATGGAAAACACCTGTAGAGAAGTACACCAAGAAAGGAGAATAAAGACAATTGGAACACTCAGTAATTGGACAGGGAAGCTCAACAGCTCAACAGACAGAAGAACCGACCATGAAGAAGCAAGTCACCGGCTCTAGTCCCCACACCGAGCCATAACACAGGGAAGGAGAGTATTGCTTGTTTCAAAATCCATAATCCTATGGGATGAAGCATATCAGTCATCAATATAAAGTTTAATTGGAAATAATACAATACCACAATATGCTAGCATCTCTTGACAAGTTCAAATTCACAATACAATTGCTAGGTGACTACTGTATAGCATTAGCATCTTATGACAGAAAATTGCAAAATCATATTTTTTAAAAGCTGATAAACTTTTAAAACACAGGACAGGATTTGTTAAAGCATAACTATCATTTTAATTTTTGTTTCATAAATCATTAGTACACATAAAAATAAGCAACTTTATAATATATCTTATCAGAGAAATCTACTTCTTTATCTGCTAGAATTGAGGTAAAATCTGTATTCAGTGAAGGCTTTCCCATTACTAAGATAGGAGATGACAGTTGCTACTGGTAAGTTTTGTATAGACAGGAGGGTTAAGGTATAGGAAGGAGCTCTGCCTCTAGCTGCTCCTCTACTTCCATCTACATAGAACCTCATCAATAGCAGCAGTCATCTCCTATCTCAGTAATGGGAAAGTCTGGCTTCACTGAATACAGATTTTACCTCAGAATTGATAATGATTGATCAATTTTGGAAGTGGGAGAAACAAATTTTTCTGATAAGATTTATTACAAAATTGCTTACCGATATTTTCATATGTACTATTGATTTTTTAAATAAAAATAAAAAAAAGGTTACTCTTTAAGTCAAGAGGAAAGGTATATAGAAGCACATTTGTAGACAGCTTCCCATAAGTATTATCAGATTTAAAATCTAAAGCTATAATGCTTCTTTCCTCCTCAGGTCTGTAAATGAATACAGGTGATTATAGATAGAAGCTATAATGATACTTTATTTAAATTTAGTTTTTGCCTTCTTCATTTATTGCTTTCTACAATCTCTTTACTTGCCATTTGGGAGCTGTTTTCTAGCTCTGAGTGCTTACTGATAATTTATGTAGAACTGCATAATTTATGAAGAACCAAATAGAAGTTTATGAGGGACCTGATAATTTCAGGAACATAAAACTGCATGACGCTTATCAGTCATGAATAAAACTTTCTAAAGAGCGCTAACTCTCTTAAAATCACCTAATGGTATAATTCTTGTACTTTAGATGTATAAAGAAAAATTATCTTTTAGTTTTATAAGTAGATTTAAACAAACCTGTCATATTGAACGTGAGTCTGCTCTGTTGGTAGAATGCTTCTGAGCAACAGGAGATGATATATTGTAAAGTTTTTTGTAAAAGAACTGAGAATAAATTTAATTTTATTCATTTAAATTCCAGCTCTTTTACTTAACAGTTAAGTGGGAGGTTCTAATAAGTGATTGACAGCTACCGCTGTATATAAAGAAGGGTTTCAGTTACTCATACTCTACTGTTTAGCATAGAAAACTCTAGGATTTAAAGAAAAAAATGCAAGTGATGCAAAATATTTTACCACAAACTACAATTCTATTCATCCTTTTCTCTTCAGAATTCTGCCTACAGACTTCTTAGCTTTTACAAGCTGATAGGTTATTTTTAAATTACTGTTAATTTCAAGATTTCTTAAGTTTGCAGCAGTTTCAAACTACAAATATAAAGCTTTACATATAAAAATTGAAGGGTGGGGGTATCTTTAACTGAGGAAACTTGCTCACTTGTAACATTTTCATCTTGATTTCCACTTAATATTTGCCATAGATACAAACATGTGTTTTACTAATACAGTAATCAAATAATAGTAAGTTATTAAGATACAAAATAAAACCAGGAGGTGACAGGTGGATTTTGCAGTTTATCACAATATATTAGCTTATGAAAAATTATGTTGACTTTATATACAGTGGGTATGGAAAGTATTCAGACCCCTTTAAATTTTTCACTCTTTGTTTCATTGCAGCCATTTGGTAAATTTAAAAAAAGTTCATTTTATTTCTCATTAATGTACACTCGGCACCAAATCTTGACTGCAAAAAACAGAAATGTACAAATGTTTACAATTTATTTAAAAACAATAACTGAAATATCACATGGTCATAAATATTCAGTAGAGATAAGCGACTTTGCCTTTTTTAGTGTCTCAAAAGTCAAGTCGAACAAAGTCGGCCAACTAACGGAAAAGGTCGGGTTGGAGTCAAAAATTTGACCCCAATGCAAATCAATGGGGAATAAAAGTTGGCAGGGAGTG
>VIAB01010548.1:0-10542 GCA_009801035.1 Oophaga pumilio | reverse complement strand
TCATTAACGTGCAAACCACCCTTGGGGATGAAGGGGTTAAAGGGGCACTGTGTATTACTCATTTATTAGGGCACAGTGTAAATTAATAGTCATCAAAGGTGACATTATTTAAAGAAGCAGAGACATTATTGTAATGCCACTGTATATTTTGCAGCTAAATGTCTTGCATGTGTAATAAAAGTTGCAAAAATGTGTTTATTCATAGAAATGTCCAAGCTTAATAGGCCACGGTTAGGGATGAGCGAGTAGTGAAATACTCGGACTCGCTATACTCGTTTCGAGTAGCTCCTAATAGAGTCCAATGTAAGTCTATGGGAAATGCGAGTAATGGGTGGGACTACTTGTCCCATCTGGCTATGCCTGCTACAGTGAAAGCATTAGCGGATGATGGTAAAGTAGTATTCCCATCATCCGGCTAATGTGGTGAATATAAAAAAAAACACATACAGAACATACAACATATAACATACAGCACATACACATAACATACAACACATAACATAGAGTACATACTCACCGCACACACCTAATTCCTCGAAGTCCTCGTCTTCCCCGCTGAGCCCGGCACAGGCCGGCACAGCCTGGCACAGGCCCAGCAGAGCCCACAGAGCCTGGCAGAGCCCGGCACGGGCCCTTCACACACACACACACACACACAGCCTCACAGACCCCCGCACATATTCTCCGCACACATAGTCATAGCCTATGACTCATAGGCTATGACTACGATGCTGCGCAGCCAGTCAATCACAGTAATGCCACAATAAAGAAGGCGGCGGCTTTACTGTGATTGGCTAACACATGACGGGTGGGAGATCCGAATATTGCGAGGCGAGTAGTGAAATTTACTCGCTAGGATTCGAGTACCGTGAGTATCGCATTACTCGCCGAGTACCGAATCCTAACGAGTATACTCGCTCATCCCTAGCCACGGTGAAAAATTTTTTAGACCTTCAATATGACAGAAGAAAAGTTGTTTTGTATGCAGAACAGCAATGTAATCCTCAGAGAGGAATACTGCTAACTCATTCAATTAGGATAAAAATTAGTAGAAATTATTTTCGCCGGTGTGCTACCCTGCATTTGAATACCACACTTAGTTCTATTAAACATATAATTATAAATTAGTCGCAGAGTGATCACTTTATTAAGACCTTTACACTACTAACTGGAGGGCCCTGTTTCACTTAGACAGGACTATGTGTGCACATGGACTCTGTGTACAATGCTGATGTCCTATAAGACAGCACTAAACCAATGGGTTAAACAGGTCCCCTATGTAGAATTATTATAAAATTAAGTAGTACAAAATATTGTTCCAAACGTTGCAGGGGTGTTTCTAAATTGAAGTGGAAATATTTTGTTTTATTTCAGTGTGTCCTCTGTGGATGTGCTACATGTATAAGGCTGATAAAGGAATATTACATTGAACTTCCAATACTGGACAGAGGATATAAATGATTGCAGGAAGAGTACACCGCTGCATAGCATAAGAAACAAATAGAAAAATATTGTATCTGAAGCAGATAAATTAGGGAAAAGCATCAAAGTAACCTTGTTTGTTGTGTATCAGCCTGGTCATGTTTGGAAATATCGACATAAGGATGATGACAGCCGCATATTCATGATGGTTGTAATTCGGAATTAATTCTAGAAAACTATTGAGTTAAGGAAATTGAAAATGATATGGAAATTTTTTGCATCTAGTTTCCCATACAAATGCCAAATATGCAAACAAAACCAGAGAGCTCATAGGCTAATATGAAACAGACAGAGGACACTCATGTTTTCCCTGCATTGAAAAAATAGCAAAGCATGGAGCAAAGAGACGCATATTCTCAGCGGCACATCTCCTCTTTATAGAATCGGATGGACCCACCAAGAAACTGGATCAGATCATTTTGGAACTTGCTTGTCACAGTCACACCCACTTACAAGTTGTGACCCCATTGACTTGCATTATGCTGTGACGTAGCTGCTGCGTAACATGATCTTTGGCCACAACACCTATGTCCCAGCGTGGTTTTATTCCACTGTGGAGCAGCTGTTTGCTTATTTAACAATTACCCTTCTCCTTCCTTTGTCACTTACCAGTGAAAACCATTTTACCATCATCCCACACTAGCACTGCAAAATACGCCACCACTATTTTGAATGTACAGTATGTTATTCTTTTTCTTATTCATTCATATAATTACATTAACAATACTAGAAGAGCTGTCTGAGAATAGGTCTAGTTTTGGAAAATTCCGTAAAACCGCCCTCTGTATACAAATGACAAACTGAAGTAAAATTTTGAAGAGGGGGGTTGCATACTGTCCAAATCTTCACTGCCCTTATACAATCCTTACAGAACAGGATTTCTTTTGGGGTGAGGTCTGGACCATGACAAGACCACTGAGGCACCTTGGGCTTATTGTCTTGTTGCATAACCCAGTTTTGGCATACAGCAGAGTTTTCAACAAATGTGATGTATGGATTTATTACCAACCATCGACATCTTTGTCTTGTCAAAAGAAAGAAGTCTTGTGATATGTTCAGATACAACTTTGTGAACTCAAACTTTAGTTGTGCTGGCAAATTCCTTTTTTTTAAAAAAAGGCTTTCTCCTAGCAAAGCAAACGGCCATACTTGTTCAGTCTTTTTCTAATTGTACTGCCATGAATTTGAACTTTTAACATGCAAACTGAGGCCTTTAGAATCTGAGCTATTGCTCCTGACCTTGTGGTAAATTTGCTGGGATTTCCATTCCTGAGAAGATTGTAAACTGGTGTGAATGCAGACAACCAAAACTTCTGCTTTTATAAAGGTAGAAAAATATTTAGACTTGAGAGTCCTCAGTGGCTGATACCTTTTAATGGCCAACTGAAAAGATGATAACAAACTGCAAGCTTTCGAGACTACTCAGGTCTCTTCATCAGGCAAGACTAAAACAAAATCTGAAGAATCACATATTTATACACAAGAGGACACAGGAATAATGCAATAGGTAATTTGCATTAATACCTATTGCATTATTCCTGTGTCCTCTTGTGTATAAATATGTGATTCTTCAGATGTTGTATTAGTCTTTGCCTGATGAAGAGACCTGAGTAGTCTGGAAAGCTTGCAGTTTGTTACCATCTTTTCAGTTGGCCATTAAAAGGTATCAACCACTGAGGACTCTCAAGTCTAAATATTTTTCTATCTACTGGCTAACACGGTACGAAGACAAACATCTTTCCTATTTATAAAGGTAGTCACCCATGCTGATTAATAATTAATGAAGGGATTTTCAGCACCTTCCTGATACTCACCCGTTTAATTCCTATGGAAGAAACAAAAGTGTACTTAATTCTTCACACACAGCTGCATTTTGGAATAGTTTTTATTAAAATGATGACACACTGCAATTTGCAATGTGTTTGATTTTTTTAAGACCTTCTATGGACTAAATGTTTATTTAGTTATGACTTCATGCATAAACCATAGAATTGAAGGTGTACTTAGTTTTTCTCATGACTGTACATATAAATTGGAGCTGTAATATAGTCATGTGTATGCGGAGTATATATGGGACTGTAAAAACTGATTTAAAGGAGAACCTGTCAATTGATTCATTGCTGCCAAGTATGTGTTACTCTGAAATGTTTCGGTGTTTCAGGGAAAACATGAGTTTAAGGGTCTGTGCACACGTTGCGGATTTGGCCCTGCGGATCCACAGCAGATCCTCAAGTCATGTACAGTACAATGAAAGTGAATGGGGAAAAAAAACGCTGTGCACATGCTGCGGATTTTTCCACGCTGATTTAAATCCGCAGCATGTCACTTCTTTGTGCGGATTCCGCAGTGTTTTTACACCTATTCCATTATAGGTGTAAAACTGCAGGGCAAATCTGCACAAAAACCGCAGGAAATCTGCGCTAAATCCACAGGTAAAAAGCAGGTCATTTTACATGCGGATTTAGCAAAATCGGCGCAGAAAAATCCACAAGTGAATCCGCAACGTGTGCACAGGACCTAAGATCTGCTCTCAGCCGACTTCTCCCCACACTGCTCTAGATGATTGACAGGTCTCAACAAATGTACTTAAATAGTGAGAGACCTGTCAATCACCTTGAGTGAAGTGGGGTGAAGCTAGCTGGGATGACACCAGATTAGCCAGGCCTCTGCTGACAGCACCTGACTGGAAATTTAGGACTCGCTCACACCACCCCATACAATTTTTATCGGATAGTACACTGGCCAATGTTGTTCGATGAGGCAGTACAGATGGATGATTTTTTTCACTGACAGAATCTGTCTGTAAAACAAAATTGCAGCGCCGGCGAGCTGTGTTTTGACTCTGAAATTGGATGAAACTCAACCATTTAAGTCTAAGGGTACAAGCAAAAAATTGGATGCCACAGTATGGTATCCACTTTTTACAGATACATTAAATTCTTGAACATGGGAAACTGTAAATAATTATAAGGTGCTACTGTAAAAAAAAACGGATTGTGCACAGATTACAAGTGAGAAAAAAATCGTCCCACTTTATGGATAAGAATAGGACCAATTTTTTAAACTGTCGTGTGACCATAGCCTAAACCTATATTTTTTCTGAAACACCGGAGTGTTTCTAAGTAAAACATACCTGCCTGCAATCGTGCAGCCAGGCTCTGATTCATGCTGCCTGTGGTTTTGGCATAATGATTCCACTGACAGGTTCTTTAAATGTGAATGAAAAATGTTTTTTTTTAATTTTCTAACAAATATAAAACGCGCCAGAGCCTGCTTTTGTCTTCGTGACAGGGCCAATTTTTTTCAATTTTAACCAGTGTCACTTTATGAGGTCATAACTCTAGAATGCTTAAACGGATCCCGGTGATTCTGATAATGTTTTCTTGTGACATACTGTATTTTATGATAGTGGTAAAATTTCTTTGATATGACTTGAGTTTACTTGTTAAAAAAATGGAAATTTGGCGAAAATTTTGAAAATTTCGCAATTTTTAAACTTTTAATTTTTATACCCTTAAATAAGAGTCATATCGCACAAAATAGTTAATAAATAACATTTCACATATGTCTACTTTACAACAGCACAATTTTGAAGCATAATTTTTTTTGTTAGTACGTTATAAGTTGACCAGCGATTTCTTATTTTTCCAACAAAAATTACAAATCCATTTTTTTTAGGGACCACCTCACATTTGAAGTGAGTTTGGGGGATGAATATGACAGAAAATACCCAAAAGTGACACCATCCTAAAAACTGCACCCATCAAGGTGCTCAAAACCACATTCAAGAAGTTAATTAACCCTTTACTTGCTTCACAGGAGCTGAAGAATTTTTGTTTTATTTTCACAAGTGTAAAGAAAGAGTATGTACCACAAAATTTGTTGTGCAATTTCTTCTGAATAAGCCGATGCCCCATATGTGGGGGCAATCCTCTGTTTGGGCACACGTTGGGGCTCGAAAGGGAAGTAGTGATGTTTTGGAATGCAGACTTTGATGGAATGGTCTGCGGGCATCATGTTGTGTTTGCAGAGCCCCTGATGCGCTTAAACAGTAGAAACCCCCACAAGTGACCACATTTTGGAAACTAGACCACCCAAGGAACTTATCTAGATGTGTAGTGAGCACTTTGAACCCCTAAGTGCTTCACAGAAGTTTATAACGTAGAGCCGTGAAAATAAGAAATTATATTTTTTCCACAAAAATAATCTTTTTGCCCCAAAATGTTTATTTTCCCAAGGGTAAATGGAGAAATTACACCCCAAAAGTTGTTCAATTTGTCCTGAGTACACCGATACCCCATGTGTGGGTAAACCACTGTTAGGGAGCAAGGCAGAGCTTGGAAGGGAAGGCGCACGGTTTGACTTTTTCAACGCAGATTTGGCTGGACTTGAGATCGGATGCTATGTCTCGTTTGGGGAGCCCCTGATGTTCCTAGACAGTGGACACCCTCCAATTCTAATTCCAACCCTATCCCCAACACACCTCTAACCCTAATCCCAACCCTAACCATAACCGTAACCACAAACCTAACCCTAACACACCCCTTACCCTAATCCCAACCCTAACCCTACTCTCAACCCAAACCGTAACTTTAGCCCCAACCCTAACCCTAAATTTAGCCCCAACCCTAACTTTAGCCTAACACTAACCTTTTCTTTAGCCTAACACTAACTCTAACTTTAGCCCCCACTCTAACGCTAACTTTAGCCTTACACTAACCCTAACTTTAGCACCAACCTTAACTCTAACTTTAGCCTAACACTAACCCTTACTTTAGCCCCAACACTAACCCTAACTTTAGCATTAGCCCTAACCCTAACTTTAGCACTAACCTTAACCTGCTTTATCTGTTTTTTTTTTTAATTTTATAACAAGATCGCTGACTGGCATAGCTGTTGCCAGCAGCTGAGGTCACACTTGCGAGAAACTTGCACGAGTCTCGTACCTCAATACCGGGCACTTGGTACCGGAGTGTGCAGCTGCATGTATTTCTATACAGCCACACACTCCGGTCCCGAGTGCCAGCGACAGTGCCGGATATTAAGGTGCGACTTTCTTGCAAGTGTGACCCCGGATTAACACTGTTTCTCCTCTAATCTCTCACTGACAGGAGATTAGGGGACAAAAGGCATTATTATGAGGCAGATCGCCCGGAAAAATTCATTGCTACAACAAACTTTCCCAGTGATTTGTCTCATTGACTGGTGTGACGCTGACCTCAGGTCTCGATGAGGTCGGGGGTCACAGGAAGCATTGTGTGCCAGAATCCCTCATTATAAGGTATGTAGGGTCCCGATCAGCACAAAACCGCTGACCATAGACAAACGTCAGTGCTGCACAAAGCCCTGCTAGCGCCGACGTTTATCTACCGTTGGCAGTCTTGAAGCGGTTAAAATATATATGGACTTTTGTAACATAAATGGAAAACAAATAATGGAAGTTATTATATGTAATTTATTCTATAAATATGACTATTTAAAGTGGTTAATTTACTTTAACAGAACTTTCTATAGCCTTTTGTATTTTCGACATTCTTCTCCTGTATTTCTAAGGCCTCTTTCACACATCAGGTTTTTGGCGTCAGGCACAATCCGTCCAAAAACGGAAAGGACGGATCCAGCGCTGATTTTGAAAAAACTGATGCAACGGATCAGGCTTTTTTCCGGATCCGTCCTGAACTTTTGAACCTGTAAATGCTTGGTACGCATGTCCGGACCGAGGAGAGAGAGAGAGAGACCATGGTTTACAGAATCCGGATCAGTCTTTTGCCGGATTGCATAAGAGACTGATCTGGCACCATAGACTTGTATTGTTTGCGGCCGCCTGATGCGCCGCTTCAGGCGCTATCAGGCGGGTGCGGCAGAAAAAAAAAACATTGCAGTGACCGTTTTGTCCAGCCGCCGGAATGTACATTTCCGCCGTGTCAGGCAAAAAACGGACGCAACGCAAGGACATCCGGTGCAATCCGACGCTAATGATAGTCAATGACAAAAAAATGGATCTGGCAGATTAAAAAAATGGATTTGTTTTTTACAAAATCGCCGGATCGCGCCTGACATAAAAAAACTGATGTGTGAAAGAGGCCTTAACACTTCACTGCGCTGCACTCCTCATCTGTTATATGACACGTGTTCCTGATTTTATGTACTGAGCCTTGTACACAATCAATCTCTGGGTTTATATCCAGTGCTTCTTTGTGTATACGTCTCCAGTAATGAATTGGCCCTCTAAGCTTTTATGATGCCCTGTGTTTGTTATGCAGCTCTGTGTGTGCGAAACAAGCGATAGCTAAATATATCGGCTGAAACATATAACCTGTCAAGGGAATGAGCCTTGTTATTCAGTAGGTTCCTGGAAATAAATCCCTTTATGACTCATGCATGTTGTACCTCACAGAATTGCATTTAACCCTTTAAGGACCAAGCCTTTTTTTACCTGTTCCATGAGTCATAACACTTTTGGGGGTAACTTTGGGAGAACTTGTTTTATTTTTATGCTGCACAGGTTTGTAGTCATTGGTGCCATTTTAGAATACGTATAATTTATTGCTTCAATTTTTATAGATTAATTTGGGAGAGATACAAACTCCACAGTTTTTTTTAAATGTACTTCAAAAAAGTTATCTTTATCGTACAGGACATTATATTTAAAACCTAGAAAGAAAATATGTACCAAAAAACAAAAATATAATGAAAATGGTAAAGCTGCATTCAAAAAAGTAGAAAAACACTTAAAAACTGAATAAAAAAGTGGGAGACCAACAAGTGGCATCATAACATTAGGATATGGCAGGAGGTAAGTTTCACATGATACAAGAAAGATAAAGGAGGTGTGCTGGGCTAACAGATATATGTATATATCCAAAGTACATGCATATGCAAAATCAACATTGTGAGCATAATAATAATAATCTCTAATGACATTACATATAGAGATAAGAGTCCAAGCAAATATATTGAGCCAGTAAATCTGTACAAATATAGTAAATTAAGGGAAGTGGAATCGAAATAAGGTACTGTACACATTACCTCCTGCTGATGTGGTGCCAGGCCCTGACGCATAATTCTTTGTAATGCATACGTCTGAGGGTGCTTATGTCATTGTGTTTGTGGCGATTCCAAATATGTACTTTTCATAATAAGCTATTTAAAAAATATATACAGCTGTGTTCAAAAGTTTACATACCCCGGCAGAATTTTTGCTTTCTTTGCCTTTTTTCAGAGAATATGAATGATAACACCAAAACTTTTTCTCCACTCATAGTTAGTGGTTGGGTGAATTCATTTATTGTCAAACTACTGTGTTTTCTCTTTTTAAATCATAATGACAACCCAAAACATCCAAATGACCCTGATCAAATGTTCACATACCCCATTTCTTAATACCGTGTAGTGCCCCCTCTAGCATCAATGACAGTTTGAAGTCTTTTGTGGCAGTTGTGGATGAGATTCTTTATTTTCTCAGATGGTAAAGCTGCCCACTTCTTGGCAAAAAGCTTCAGTTCCTGTAAATTCCAGGGATGTCTAGCATGAACTGCGCACTTGAGATCTTGAGGGCAGGAGACTGAGAAGGCCACTCCAGAATCTTCACTTTGTTCTACTGCAGCCAATGACAGGTCGACTTGGCCTTGTGTTTTGGATCGTTGTTATGTTGGAACGTCCAAGTATGTCCCAAGCGCGGCTTCCGGGCTGATGAATGCAAATTTGCCTCTAGTATTTGCTGATAACGTACTGCATTTATCTTTCCTTTAATGTTGTCCAAGTTTCCTGTGCCTTTGTAGGTCACACATCCCCAAAACATCAGCGATCCACATCCGTGCTTTACAGTAGGAATCGTGTTCCTTTCATCGTAGGCCTTGTTGACCTCTCTCCAAATGCAACATTTATGATTGTGGCCAAAAAATTCAATTTTGGTCTCATCACCCCAAATTACCTTGCAACAGAAATTTTGAGGCTTGTCTCTGTGCTATTTTGCATATTGTAGGCGAGATACTTTGTGGCATTTGCGCAGTAATGGCTTTCTTCTGGTGACTCGACCATGCAGCCCATTTTTCATCAACTGCCTCCTTATTGTGCATCTTGAAACAGCCACACCACTAGTCTTCTGAGAGTCCATGATTTCAGCTGATGTTATTTGTGGATTTTTCTTTGCATCCCGAACAATTTTCCTGGCAGTTGTGGATGAAATTCTTGTTGGTCTACCTGACCGTGGTTTTGTTCTTACAGAGGCATTGATTTTCTATGTACAAAAAAAAGAAAGTTCGGGCAATAAGCCCTTGCCAGTTCACCAAACGCCACTGGAGCACAGAACCTCGTCCAAACTTGACATGAAACAGCAGAGAGGAAAAATGGGCGTTCCAGCTCCTAAAATTAATTCTTTATTTTATAAACATTAAAACATGATGCTTGGCAATATCCTCATATATAGTGGATGTCCTCACAGGCAGTACACATCCAGCAACGCGTTTCGATCTTATATGGATCTTTGTCACAGCTAGATTCTAATCTCTGCGCACAGGTCTTATAGATTGTATAGACCAATCAGGTAATAAAACTAGATCATGTGATCCACTACCAAAAGTTTCTAAATATACATTTCCATTGTCATTTATGAATTGTGCCGCTCTATATTAACCATAAAAAATCAAACTTAAAACTAACATACACAAAATATATACAAATATAGGAATAGCATTAATAATGAAACATAATTTCATTTTTTTTATGTAAACTTTTTGAATGTCTTGTTCCCAAATTGTAAATCCATAAAGCCTCTCTGGTTAGAAGGCGTCTCTTAATGTCTCCCCCCCATTTGGGATTTTTTATACACTCTATGCCTGCAATTAATAACTATGACATACTGCCATTATGATATGAAATGTCTGGAGGCCATAGACATATTTCGGGCGCTAATACTATTATTTTTAGAGATGAGCGACTTTGCCTCCAGGAGGGTCTAGTGGGGTTTTGGCCAATTCGACTTTTACAAAAGTTGAGTCAAACGGAGTCGGCCGACTAACGGAAACAGTAGAGTCAGCGTCGGAAACCCGACCCCAATGC
>VIAB01010547.1:43190-54855 GCA_009801035.1 Oophaga pumilio | reverse complement strand
CCTGGTAATCTGTACCAATTCATTGAAAAATAAACCAAAATCAATTTGAGGGAAGAAATAAAACTTGCAAAACTAAAATAATGGGATTGCATAAGTGTGAACATTTTCTTATCACTGGGGATGTGGTTGTGTTCAGGATTAGCCAATCACATTTAAACTCAAGTTAAATAGTGGTCAGTAAGCAGCTGCCATCAATTAAAAGTGATTCAGATTAACACCATATAAAGTTTATCTGTTCAAGTTGGATTTTCCTGACATTTTCTAAGTTGCATTTTACAGCAAAAGCATTGGTCTGTAAACAGCTTAAAACACAGCAAAGGGATCTCATTGCTGAAAGGAGAAAAGTATATATATATTTATACATGCATTGGCACTTTATCAGTATTATTGGCATTGTATTGCTTAAAATTGACCCTTATCATTTTGTATTTGTATGCACTTGTATTTTTTACTACAGTTATTTTCAATATTTGAGGGCAGTTAGTTATTCACTTCATATATCTATTGTCAATACATTTATCCTAATTATTATTTGCACTTGCACTTTTTTCATATTATCACTTAGTATTTTGTATATTGGATATAATTGTGGACTTTCTTAGATACAAATATTGTGTTTCTTCCAAACTTTTAGTTGGATTATGACCAGTAACTTTTGATCCTTTTTCTTAATGACTTGTGGGATAATACAATTCATAATTTTATCATAATTACATATGTGGTACTTGATTATTTGCAGATATTAGATTGTCCTCTGTCAATGTAAGACAGACTCTACACATCTATTCCGTGCCCACATTGTTTGGCTAGGGTATACTATATGATATTGCATGAATTCATACCAAAAAGTCATCAATAGACATCAACAGAAAAGGCACATCCTTGTATTTGAGGCATATGCAGTCAGTACGCTACATCACAATAAAATGTAATGGAAACTCCAACCTCAAGAGTAAATTAATCAATGAAAAATAATCAGCATAAGTTGGACATCAATAAAAACAGCAGCCAAGTTCATGATCAAAGTGACAGCATTATTATAGCTAGAGAAAGAAGTGTATCCTCAGCTTGCAACTATTTTACATGATTGTGAAAATCTCCATGAACTGTCAACATTAATTTTTGTTTATTAGAGAGGTTGAACAATTTATGTAAATCTGCAATAATTAAAACTTCAGTCTCAAAACAAGCAATCATTTCCATTACCTCACTAAAATAATAAATCAAATATACTAATCAATACATTTAAGTAAGAAATGAAAACCCTAATTACCGTATATTTTTTTTGGAAATCACATGCAGATAAGAAAATTGTTTGTGTCCTCATAGTCTTTGATTCGCAGGTTGGATGTAATGATAAGCAGTGGGATGTATCTATCATGAATCTCTTGAGGATAAGTCTAGTAGTAAATGTTTACATGTATCAGTGAAGTCAATTAGTACTCATCTTGCATCAGTATGTCCCTTTATAGTCTTGTATAACTTCATTAGATATTGCTGTTAAACAGTAATTACAGTAAGATTGGGCCCACTAGAGAAAACAAGTAATGAGGGCCTTTCATATAATAATAGGGCTTTAAATATTCCTCCTATGCTCATATGCTGATTTTATCCATTTACTAGTCAGACAAGTTTCACAGATCTGTGATACACAGACTGCTCTGATGGCAATACCCAGCTTGGCATTGGTAATTCGAGGTCTGTGTGTCATAGAGACCGGCCTTAGGCCTCATTCAGACATCAGTGAATCACATATTGTTTCTCTGCGTTATTTTCATACCTATTCAAGTTTGGTGCTATCCATATATCTGTGTTTTTTATGGACCATGGGTGTGTTAAAAAAAAAATCATACCAAAATCATGGGTTAAAATTACCCTACAAGTCTATTGGTCCAGGAAAATCAGAGACGGCACATGGATGGGATTAGTATGCAGTCAGTGATTTACATCATTTTGTTCATTACAACAAGAAGCTTTGCATTTTATTTTTTTTCAGTGAAAATTATTGATAAAACACACATAGTAAAAACTAAAACATGGAGCAAAACAGTGCAGACACTCGGACCGTTTGTTTTACAGATATGAAAAACCACAGCTGTCCGAATGAGGCCTTAGGTTGGCTCTGTGAGCCCGACACTTAATGAATTCGGCACATCTTTGTAGTGGCATTCTCCTATAATAGAAATGTTACTCCAGTCAGTGACGGGGGTAACATTACTGGTGTAAAGTACGCCACAACCTTTCATATATTTACTGAGAAAACAACAAAAAAAAATATTCTGTTGCTCCAAAATACAAAATATTGTGAAATTCGAAGGTGACTTCCACTAGAATTCTGGCAAAAACACCATCATGAAACAAGTCTTGTATCTTTGTCCGATGATTATGCTAAATTATTGTTAAAGCCCAAAGCAACCATTTTTGGAAATTGTTTTGATGGCCCACATACATTAGTTGTATAATAAGTTCAAATGCTGCCAGTATCCCTCTACTGGTCAGCAGGGTATCATCTAAATTGTCATGTACATTGCGCACTTTTAAAAAAGTGTTTTCCCGTTAGGAAAAGTATAGTAGATAACACAGATGGCAAATTTTTGATGTAATAAAGTTACATTTCATTGAATTATTGGTCCAGTGCAATCCACTGTGTAGATATGAACCGTGAGCCGGCTATGAACGAAGCAGACATGCCACCACTCTCCCGCTATTCCCTAGTGCTATCCTGCTGTGTATAACCTCTTCTTTACTGTATAGTCCACAAGCAGTATGGGGAATGTAATTGTGGTGCTTGAGCGAGCACCGAAGCATCAGAGAATGCTGATGAAAGAGTGCAAAAATGTCCTCTTAAGGGACTACCTTCAGCAACTCAATTTTTCAACAGAGGACACAAAGGGGAGAAGTAGGCTGATATGAGTTAAACCGTGCAATATCAAAATTAGAAATAAATCAAATATATGTTCATTTTTTTGTATCAGACATTTTCCTATTATCCTTAATGAAACTCATTATGGACTTACAAAATTATATTCTCAACTTCGTCATTACTCACACATAGGTCATATTTGTGAAATAATATTGATGTTCTAGCAGATAAGTGAGGGCTGACATTAATTCCATTGAGAAGAATCTTTGCGCACCAAAGTAGCCTTCTTGTCTTTTGGCTGGCCAGTCTGACCCTAGGAATTGATTAGTGTTTGACCTAAACATTTTGCAATAAATTACTAAACAGTTCATATCATTACTAATGATGGCATTTTGTATACTAAACGCAAAAATAATTCCCAGTAGCACTCACAATTTTTAGAAACACCTGTCTTGATAATCTGGAGTGCTCTTTCCGAGACTGCTGACAAAACAGGAATGTCTAAATATGGATAAGCACATCCAAAGGTAAAAAAATATTCAAGCTTTATTATAAATACATATCTTTAAAAGTTGATTCTCTATGACTAAGGGCGCAGTTAGCGCCAGAAACGTGTCAGTGCGATTTCTGTACCAATATTCACGTATGTACTTTTAAAGCTATGGATTTATCATAAACCTTAAACAATTTTTTACCTTTCGATGTGCTTATCTACATTTTTCTTATTAGATGACATTTTGCAACGTACAATTGAATACATAAAAGTTATGGTATCCCCTGGTATTATACTAATTCCCTTTTTCAATGCCCACCAAATCTGTCAGAGTTTGTGGTCATACAAACCCAGTAAATCAGTTCTCGTACACAAATCTCTTTTTACAAGGTTAGTGGAGTGTTTCCTACTATTATGCTGTTAGCACACTAGAAGCGACATCTCTTCACTGGCATGGGATACATTACATGGGCCTTCTGAGAGAATAAGAAAACAGCAGGCCTCATAACGAGTATGCATATCTACAATATTCCATTTTGCAAACTTGCAATATATTACACAATCTAAGGCCTCCTTCACACGTCCATGTTTGCAGTACATGTGGCACTCGTTTCTTTCACGGATCACATGTACCCATTATAACCTATGCTGCTGTGCACATGTCCGTGTTTGTACATGGACTGTGTGTCTGTGTAAACCCCAAGGTACTAGAAATAATAGAGTGAGGGACGCAATAGCGCAGTTACCAAATTAACAATTAGTTTACTGTAAGGTAAAATTCTCACCTTTACACGTTGTGAGTATGCACAACACATATAGTAAGTAGGATAGGAGGGCTGCAGATGCCACCGGACCCGCGAAGGATCTTCAAGAAATTCTGGACAGGATATTCAAGATGCCGACAATTCCGCGCTCCTCCAAAATCAGGCAAGGGAATCACAGAATTCAGAAGAGTTGCATACTTTATTAAAGGCTATCAAACTACACATTTCATGGACGTCCTGTCAACGTCCTCATGTACATATTGGCTATGTACCTGAGGAAGTGGACAGGACGTCCATGAAACGTGTAGTTTGATAGCCTTTAATAAAGTATGCAACTCTTCTGAACTCTGTGATTCCCTTGCCTGATTTTGGAGGAGCGCGGAATTGTCGGCATCTTGAATATCCTGTCCAGAATTTCCTACACTCCAAGGTCCATTTTTTACTGACAGCGCAAAAAGGGCCAATACAAGTCTATGGGTCCTTGAAAACCATGTACAGCACAAGGATAGCATCTGTGTGCCATCCATGTGTTATACGTGTTTAAAGTATAGGAGAAGCTTTGTCATTCCTTTCACTTCTACCATTCTTGAAAAACGCTGATGACACACTGATGACACACTGATGGCACACTGATAAAAAATGCTGATTACACACTGATAGCACACTGATGAGACACTGATGACACACTGATCAAAAACATTGATGTCACACTGGTGACACACTGATGGAAAACACTGATGACATTGATACTTTTTTTCTGCTACTGGTTTTATACAGATGTGTGAAGGGGGTCTTACTCTATAATTAACAATAATCAGAACCTTTACCTGCATTTTTTCATTGTAAATAGTGATGAGCAAGTATACTAGAAGTGCTCGGAGTTTATGTTGCCGTAGCTGCATGATTTGTGGCTATTTGACAACCTGAATACATGTGGGGATTCCTTAGCAAACAGGCATTTCTCACACATATTCAAGCTGTCCAGCAGCCATAAATCATGCAGCTGCGGCAACAGAAACTAAATCTCAGAGCACTTGCAAATACTCAGAGATGACCCGAACGTGCTCGGGAAAACCCGAGCAACGAGTATACTCACTCATCACTAATTGTAAACCCATGCAGCCCTCCAATCGAATGTTATTCCCCCTACTAATAAAGATGCAAATTTTCCCTTCAACTAACTGGGTTTATACCACAGAGCTTCTGTGTGGGCATTTCCTTTTTCACCTCTTCTCTGTTCAAGCAAAATATGGCTGCACCTACAGAAAAGTTCTGTGGAATATGTCCAGTTGGTTGAAGGGAAAAATTGTATCTTGAGGCTAAGTGCACACATTCAGGATTATTTGCGTTCTTTTCCCGTTTTTTCGAGGCAAAAAACGTGTAAATAACGCATGAATGAAGCATCCTATTATTTAGAATGAATTCCGCAATTTTTGTGCACATGGTGCATTTTTTTCCGCATCGCGGAGAAAAAAGCAACATGTTCATTAATTTCGCGGAATTCTAGCGTTTTTCCCGCTATATTATTGACCTAGAAAGTTTAGGGAAAAATCGCGGTAAAAATGTGCAAAATCCACGCAAAAAATGCACCAAAAACGTGCAAAATCCGCTTGCGTTTTTACCGCAAAAAAAGTCCGGTTTTGCTCAGGAAAATTCTGCACACATTCCTGAACGTGTGCACTTAGCCTTATTACCAAGGGCATAATTTTTTTAAATGTAAGGGGACAGAAAAAAAATCTATTCAAGAAATAGTGGAGTAGCATAAACTGTACTCAGTTTTAATTAAAAAAAATCCAGTGAAAGATCCTGTTTGAGGGCTCGCTCACACTATTACAATTTGTTATCAAGTTTTTTACTCAGCTGCTATTAATCTTTCACAGCTGCTATTAATCTTTTCCAAGACTATTTATAGTTTCCTATGCTTCAGAATTGCAATGTATCCGTAAAATCGGTTTCCACATTGATGGTCCTTATGGCATGTAATTTTTTTCTCACATCCATCAGATTTTGAAGTGAAATCGCAGCAAGATGCAATTTTTTTCTCATGCCGAATATAGCTGAGAAAAAATACCAGATCAGCACTGTATAATGTTGGTCCGAGTGCAATACAATTTTTTCTCTCATTGCACTCGTCCGATTTATAGGCTAGTGTGAGCGAACCGTTAAGACATGTCAGTTCTTCTTACATGCTCATATCTAGAACTCTGTTTCTGATTTTCTTCTTGCCACTATAGTGTGTCCCTTCATAAGTGTCCTGTGAGTGGCCACTCATTGCACAATATCTAAGTATGAAGGAGGCTCTTTACGCCATTGACAAGGAGAAAGGCAAATCCTTGGGGCTGAGAAATATAGATAAATTACAAAACAGAGATGTAAAAAAAAATGCCGTAACAGATGTAACGCAGCATCTCGGTTTTACTGGACAACCTCTTATTGAGATCTCAAGCAGACTCAACAAAATAAAAAAGCACATACTTCTCAACTAACGCTGTTCCAGTGCTGATGACATTGTGCCTCCAGAAGGTTATGTGACAATATTATCTGATGAAAGCGCTGCAGTCTATCAGTAGCTGCTGATTGGCTGTAGCCTTCAAAGGTCCTTCAAATCAAACAGATCCTTCTGATGGAAGAATGAAAGCTGTAACTGATCAGCATCTAATGATTGGCTGCAGCACTCACATGTTATAACAATGTCATGTGATCCTGGGAGACATAGCAGTGACATTGTAGAAATGGTACCAGTCAGGGAGGTGAGCTGCTGTGCCGTGATTTCCCAATGCTCATGTGCAGACATTGTAGGACCTTAGGGATCCATGGTTACAATCACTTATATAGTGACAGCTAGTTAGCTAGTTGCTAGTGGACATAACCATGAATACCTAAGGTCCTGCAATGCCTGCACATGAGGAAAGAGACATAGCAAATCAGAAGAACTATACTACATTTCTAATTGGTGGTATTTGCTAATATTATTATTATTACATCTATTGGAATAGGATCTTGGAGATGGGAATACCTCTGAAAGTCTCATGTTTTCATTAGTCATTGTACCTTTGTCATTTACCAACTGAAAATGGAATTAATTAGCATAAAATTGACCCCTGTGTTCTCTGCAAGATTTCTACAAAAAATGTTTCAGAAACACAAAGAAAATCCAAATAAAAACAAAATAATTATTAATAAAAAAATGAATGCAATTTACTGTATGTAAAACTCAAAGACTAAAAGCGAGCAGGGTGTTAGCTCAAAGTGCTAAGCTGAATTATTAATTCCTCTAAAACTCTAGGGTCACACTATTGTTTTTTTAAACAATACAGGAAATCTGATACTTGGCGTCTTGTCTCCCCTTTATGTGGATTTTCCACTGATGAAATCTGGAGGAAATCTTAATGAATGCTGGAGAAAAAACACATTAGGCTGTGTTCACATGTCCAGTAGTGATCATATAGTATGGATCCAGCAGTCACAACTTTTTAGCCACTTTTAAATAACTGATTATGTGAGAATGTGCATGTAGCTTACAATTTCTGTATACAGTTCCCATGAAAATGAGTTACAATGTTACAGAAAATGGGAAAACCCTTAATGTAAGCTAATTTAATAGCCTGAGTAAATAGGTAAAAGCAGTGGAACTAATGAATACAGGATCATACTAAATGAAGGGTTTGTTTGAAAGCTGTAACTGTGAAGACACAAATCTGCTTAAAAGGGTTGTCAAGAAGACATGGGTCAAAAGTCTTCACTAAGTGACTGCAGAGTGCTGAAGTGACAGTGTGTTGCACAAGTGGTCATGATTTTTAAATATTCCTTGTGCGAGAGGGCAATCATATGATTTGCATACTTGCAGTCATGTGCCAACTAGATGTGTTCGGCCTCTTTCAATAGAATTGAAAGCCCTCACGACTGAGGGCTTAAAAAGTCACATAACTACACACTCGCACCTGGAAAACCGGGAACTGTGTGCACGTTGTCATGATTGAACATCATTTAGGACTTTTGTCCCACGTCCAGACAACCCGTTTAAGATAGAGTGGTAGTTGCTTAAAAGCTGCCCTGGAATCACAAAAGTACACATATATTTTAGATCACAAAGAGAATATAATTTCAGGCAAAGAAAAATTACTTAGTTCAAAATGTGCTAATTTGGAAGATCCATCATTATTTATGAATGTAGTTCGTAATTTTGCCTTTTACCTATGAAATTCTAATATTGTTAATGAGCAAGACAGAATACAGTGGAGTTAATAAAATAGAAGAAAAACATGTATTTTAGTTTCATTACATTACTTTACACATTTGACATGGGTTTGGTGCAATATTAACAGCACAGAAAAAAAAGGAAATAAAAAGTTGCACCAATATAAAAAATGTATTTAACAGTATGTCTTTTACCACTGAGAAGAATGAAGATGGCAGTACGGGCACACAGTTATGACAGCTGAGTCACTACAATTTAATTTTTCTATACACAAATCCCAAAGTGACATCCTGCACAGAGAACCATAGCTGCCTTCCATAACCATTTGTCTTCTGTGTATAGGCCAAAAACACATTTTCCTTTTTTTTCTGATTTACATGATAAATTTGGCTCTAGTGAATCACAATGTGATTTGACTAGTAGTGAGAACAGATAAAACCCTATCTTTGGTTACTTTGTTTCCTGGGTTGGCATTATGGTTCTGTGGGATATTTTGAGACTTGTGGTAGCTTCATAAAGAATCACTGCAATAAAGACGTATGGTTAAAAAGAAATGTATACAGAATGGCATTACTGAGTGATATGTTTTTCCTTGCAAGTTGAAGGTTCATGCTAAGAGTCTTGTTGAACGGTGCAAAGGAAAGCACATAAGTAATAAGGTGGTGTTATAGTCCCGTTTTCTCAGCTTAGGTGTGTTATTCGAGATCGGCATTAGTTCTGAAGTAGTAATCTTCATGTGTCAGCCGCATTTAAGGACCCATTAGCTGTCTGATTCAGACATAACTTAAAGTCTGCGCCTTTTGCAAACTCCTCATAGGCACAGCATTGAGGTATGAGTTCCCACTGAGCAGTTTGGCAGACCATACGTATGTAGCAAGTGTGCTGTGAACAAGACAGAACTGATCTTCCTTCTTCTCAAAGCTTCCAGCAAAGACAAAGTCATTTTCATTTTTATTGCCATGCTCAATAATGCCACAAAGTCTTTGTGGCTTCTCAATGTCCACTGAGGGTGAAATTAACTTGGCGATAAAATGCCTCTGTAAGTTTTGTGTGTAAACAAGAGACTTCTGGCTGTAGGGTATAAGAATGTGTAATGCCCTTGGCTTCTTTATAAGTCAATATTGATAAAGGGCATGAACGTTTTTGATGAAGGGCTGATATCAAGAGTATTGTGCACACATTTCATTGTTCTATGGAAATACTGGGGTTAATCCAGTATTGCAGGTCATGTTATCCTTTCCAGGCAGTCTTCTGTCATTGAAAGTGTGCATGTTAATTACGGCGTCACTCTTGACCAAGACAGGTGGCTGAGGTTTATGTTTGACACGCTGTTGGCAGGTGAGAGATAATCGGATCTCATCAGCCATTGTGCTGCAAAAAGAACGCTGAAGAAGAAAAGGCATGAGAATCAATTTCATGTCATCAGGTTCTATTATCACGTATAGTCTTACACATTGTCAAGATTTTTTCTAAAAAAAAATCAAAGGAATCCTTCATTAGAACATTTAAAGTCATGACTATATTTTCTAAAAACAGGTTTCTAGCATTATTTGGATAAAACATAGAATAGCTTTTTGGATACACAGAAAACTCTTTCTTGGCAATGGTATTCACAAAGCAGCTCTAAGAGGCTACTCAGTCACTGGATACTTTAACACCCAGGAGAGAAGACAGTTCCCAACTCTGTCTTAGTTGGTCCTTTATGGAAATATTTATAGAATATTAGTAGTGGCAAAACCCTCCACTTAATAACGTGTAAAAAACAAAAACATTGCCAACAACTGGAACAAAAAGGGGATACCCACCACATTGTTGTTGTAGGATGACCGTACAATAGGGCACCAATATCAGATTGCTGAGGGTACAACATCAGAGATGAGCAAATCTGAGATTTGAGATTCAAATTCGTCAAGTCTTGGATATTTAACAGGGAAATTAAATATTCAGCTAACTTATTCTTTGCAAATTGAATATTACTTATTAGGCATTGGAGTTTCTCTTGACCACAGAAAAGAATACGCCTAAGATGTAAAAAAAATCCAAATCCATAATACTCACCTCACCACTCACATATCCCACCATCCCAGCAGCTTACAGTATGGGGCTCAGTGCCTCGTCTTTTCCCTTTCCATCGTAACGCACATTCTTTTTGGTCTTCTTCACTCCAGATCCTGGCTTCTGGCTCGACAAGACTGACTAATGCCACTGTGCGCAATGCTGTCCCTTGCTTGACACATGTCATAACGTTGTGACATCACAACGTTTGTATTGATGGCATTTGCCACTGTGACATTAGTGGCCTTATCTATCCAGAAGTTCTGGCCAAGATAGAAGAAGGCTGGGAGAAGGGTAAAAGAAGAGACTTTGAGGACCGCAATGCGAGTTGCAGTGGAGACAAGTCAGGTGAGCGATGAGGTGAGCATATTTTTTTTTAATTTAACCATTTGTCTGTCCATATACGGTTCAGAAATATGACAGCTGCAGCTAGCTACCATTATGCTGAATTTGTGAGGAGTGAATTGCCAAAAATACATATTTTGGAGAACACCGATTTTTGTAAAATTCAAAGAGAGTTCAATTCTATTCGAATAAATTTGTCTATCTCTTTTCAACCCCAGACAGTCTGAATGGGAGCTGAGATGCAGTTCAAGGCAATGACAACAAATAGTTCATGGAGCTGTGCTCTTCCATTTCATATACTGTTTACCTTTAGTATTCGCAAGAGTTGCAAAACCCCTAAAATATTAATCTAAATTTCAATTACATCTGATGCCTCATTGTTTGTATCTGTCAGCATCGCTATAGTTTTAACTATAAGTCTTCACAGCCTATCGTTCCTTAAAGAGTGACCGGTGTTTTAATTTTTATTTCATAAATTAATAGTTCACATGAAAATAAGCAATTTTGTAATTTTTCTTATCAACAAAATTCGCTTCACCCCTTAGTGACAGAGCCAATTTGGTACTTAATGACCAAGCCAATTTTAAAATTCTGACCAATTTCACTTTATGTGGTTATGGCACTGGAACGCTTCAACATATCCCACTGGTTCTGAGACTGTTTATTTGTGACATATTGTACTTCATCTTAGTGGTAAAATGTCTTCAATATAAAAAATGAAAATTTAGCAAAAATTTAGAAATTTTTTTTTTTTTAAAGGTTCCTAAATTTACTAACCCTGACTTCAGTGTTGCAAGGAAGCTTACAGTGATATTGAAGGAAACACCTGCTCTATCTACACAACACATTAGAAAATTGTAAAATAAGCTATCATGTTTTAACCCTTTTACCTCATCCACAGTATACGGTGTTATGTTTCGGTAGCTGAGGAGAAATTGCAAAAAATA
>VIAB01010547.1:18060-39273 GCA_009801035.1 Oophaga pumilio | reverse complement strand
GAACACTACCCAAGACAACTGAGCGCGCAAAACATCTTCCCCGCATAGTGCAGATGGAAATAGCATGAGAAGCGTCACCACAGTAGAAATATTGCGCTTTCGAAACTCATGACGCTGAGCCCCAGAAGTCACTCCATCACACTGCATGGTCTCAGTAGCTGGCTCACAAGGCAACACTATCTCACGCATACCTCTGCGCTCAAGCAAATGTCTGTCAATTTGAATAGCAAAAGACATGGAATCATTGAGACCAGAGGGAACAGAAAATCCCACCATAACGTCCTTTACATTTTCTGACAGACCCTTTCGAAAAATGGCTGCCAAAGCATCATCATTCCATTTGGTCAGGACTGCCCACTTTCGAAATTTCTGACAGTACGACTCAGCGTCTTCACGATACTGATTTAATGCCAACAAGGTCTTTTCAGCTTGATCAGTGACATTAGGTTCATCGTACAATAACCCCAGAGCCTGAAAAAATACATCAACATCATTCAAAACAGGATCCCCATGTGTCAGGGAAAAAGCCCAATCCTGAGGGTCGCCGCGCAGCAGAGAGATGACAATTTGAACCTGCTGTGCTGCGTTCCCTGAGAACTTAAGCGTTAAGGCAAAAAGCAACTTACAGTTATTTTTGAAATTCAGAAATTTAGACCGATCCCTCAAAAATAAATCTGGTATGGAGATCCTAGGTTCCACAACCGGCAACCTAGCAAGATAGGTAGCAATACTCTGAACCTCAGTGGCAAGCTGCTCCACACGGCCAGACAACTGTGCAAACTCCATTGACGAAAAAAAAAAATCCTCCTCAGCACCCAGAGAAAAAGAGGGAAAAATGCAACAAACATGAAAAAAAAAATTTCTGACAACTCCCTTTTTTCTTTTTCCTTTAACTATTTTTCAATTCTGTTGAGTACCATATAATTTTCAGTTTGGCCGGTAATACTGTTATGTTTCGGTAGCTGAGGAGAAATTGCAAAAAATAGCCAAAGAAGCAATACACCAGACAGGCTGGAAACTATTGGATTGCAGGACCCTAAACTAACCGCAACACTAGAAGTAGCCGTGGAGTGTACCTGCGGTGATCCTAGACGCCTCGTCACAGCCGGAGAGATAGCTACACCTAAAGGCAGAAAGATGAATGCTATCTGCCCCGTAGCAGAATCCCCAAAGAAATAGGAAGCCACCAAACATGTAATGGCGGTTAGACCAGAAGAAAATATGAACACAGACAGAAAATAGAATGAGCAAACGCCGGGGCCCAATCTGTCTAGATATAAAAGTATAGGAAAGAATTCTGACTGCAACCCAAAAAAATCCCTGACAAAAATACCAATACTTCTGATTAACAAAAAACTTGAGATCACACGATCATCCCTACCACCTAAATCAGATCTCTGGTGTAGTACACAGCAATTCAGCAAATAAAAAGTGACATAGGAACAGAGCAAAAGTGCAAACACAAACTGAGCACAATTGCAGTGCCAGGCCCCAAAAGGGGACCAGGCTGAAGTCTTCTGCTAAGCAGCAAACCAGCTAGGAAAATCCAACCAGAGGAAAGAAAAAACAGCAAATCACTTATCTGAATGAGAGCAGGAATGCAAGCTGAGCAAGACGTGCAAGAACAATTGATTACCGGCAAGGCTGAAGGGAGTTCAGGTCACTTATATCATACCATTCAGAGCCAGCTGAAGGCCATTCAGCAATTAGTTCATTACCCTCAGCAACCACCGTAGGGAGCCCCAGCTCAGGAGTCGCCTCCAGAGTATTCACAACAATACGGTATGTACTTTGCAAATTAGAAGCGGGTGTATGAAGTGGGCTCATGCAGTGATACCCGTCAGGTGATGGCTGTTTATTACAGCTAGGACAAACCTCTAAGAATCGTGGGAGCAGCGGTGCCCCACCCGCAATTGTTAACGCCTGTTAAATTTCGCTGTCAATCTTTGCCAATATGTTGTCATGACAGTCGTGAGTCAGCTGATGACTCCTGTGCATGTCATTATGAAGCTATTTTGAAACCCTGCCTGTCGCCAGGCTTCGAAAGAGAGTGATTTTTGCTATATGTAGCGAGGGTGAAAATTGGATCTCTGTTAGGAAATTCTAAACACAAATAATTGTACCTAATATTTTTATGTCAACAGCAGACATGAGTGCATCAAGCAGAATTTTTTATTTGCCTGTCCCTTTCCCATTAAATTGAACTCGCGAACAAGTTATTCTCTGCAAATTAACTGTCCCTCATAATTCTCAGGGGTCTTTTCATAAGCACTGTTAACTTGCTCTCACATGCACAGTGCTTCAAGACCTGGCTTAGTGTGAAAATCAGAAAATGTGACAAGGACCTGAGAGGTGACAGTGCGCTGCAAAGTAGTCAGAGAGGTGAGCAGGGCTGTGAATATAAGGATTTTTCTTTTAACCTCTTGATGGCTCTTTACGATTCTGAAAAATGGCAACCAGCGGCTACCATTTTGCTGAACCTGTACAGTAGCAAGTTACAAACAAACAATATTTTGACAAATGTGGAATTTTTAAAAGTTGAGTAGAATTTAATTCTACACTAATATATTTGCTCATTTCTAGTCACCAGCCAGAAAGAAAAAAAAAATTACTGACTTGTTCTCGCTCTGCCGTCTTCCTCAGTTTATATATAAACTCGGCCACTGCTACTACTACAGAAAGAATCAGACCTGCTGCCAATACAATAAAGATGCCTCCCATGTTTTGGATGCCCAGTGCACTGGCCTCCTTATTTCTTTCATCTGGGCAGCCTCCAGCTCTCCACCACCTTTCTTTCATTTTATGGATTTCATCAGCTTCTTGAAGCTGTAGGATAGCAATACTTATCCGATCTCGGTATGGAGAACCTTGGTAAAGAAAAACATGTATTTTTTATTATAATGTTAATATTTTAATATTCACATAAACTTTGCATCAATTATGCTCTACTGTATTTCCAAACACCACAATCTAGCACTTGGTCTTCAAGAACATGGCAAAGCTAAAGCTGTTATGGCGGCACATGGAGTCTCTAAAGTTATGTATTATGAAGCTGTGAACACTGCATGTTCCGGATTATGGTATCTTTGTATGGATCTGTATTTTACCATAAACGCACTGCTATCCGATGAGAATAATTTTGCAACTTGAAAAGCAATCAAGCACTTTTTTTATGGAATCAGCTGAAATAACAATTTTAGAGCTTGTGCAAATGACCGTAATAATTGGACTAGTTCTTTCCGTTGGTTTGAAAGACAACACTCTTCTGCATGTTATTCTATGGACCTGTGCACAGGTCCAATTTTTTACTCGGACAGAGTCTATCTGGGGAAAAATTGCAGCATTCCTGAGTTTGATCCAATAATCAGATTACACTCAGCCATGCAAGTCAATAAGTCCATGGAAAACATTAGATGGCATCCAATTTCCATGGACTGACAAAATGGAGAATATGGAGAATGTGATCAGAATATGATTAGAGTGTGACTTGCATAATTGACCCTATGCTCTCAAATGAGAAAATTTTCACTTATGTGACCGTAACCTTTTAGTGATGAAATTAAATTAATTTTATTTATCAAGTGTAAAATATATAAACTTTCTGTCCAAAATCTCAATTTAGTTGCATTAGACAATGATTAATTTTTCAGAGTTCAAAATTTTTCAGTCATAATATATTTTCTTTTTAAGATAATCTCAAATAAGGGTTACATATTGCAAGATAAGTCCATTTATGGCAGTGAAAGGAAGAAAAATGCCTATGCAAACAATAATCAATGTGTTTTAATTACACGTAATCTTCTTAGAAGAGAACATCACCAGTATATAATGTCGTAAATGAAACTGAATTCATATTTCATTTTCATCAAATATGAACTTTTGTAATATGTTGAAGTGTCAGCCTATGCCAGTTAAATTTTTACTGCTTCTTGCTGTCGTAGATCCTTATTATGTCTAAGAATTTCTCAAGTGGAGAAGGGATTTCTTTCTAGATAGATGTTTGCTTTGCGGTAGTAACCTTTTCTGCTACCTATAAATTAAACAAGAAGCATATCCTGAAAATGACCTGCGTAAAACATGTGTTTGTTAAATTATTGCGCTTTTCTTACCCATGGGTGTCCCGATTCCATAACCCTTTGAGTCTATGAGTCCTCCAATCTGTGTAAGATTGCAGTTCCTCTGAGTTATGTATTCAATAGCTGTTGATTCCATTAGCAGAGCATAGTCAGATGAGAGGACTCGCTGGATGCCTTCCTCATTACTCTTAACAAGTGACGATGGCTTGCTGCTCATGAACGCCCACATCTTCTCGAAGGTCGAAATGTGAGATTTCTGCAGAGTAAACAAACAAGAAATGGTGTTGGAATTCATGCTGTTTATCAGATGAGCACTTTTTGTTTCTCACTGTCAAATGGCAAAGAAGAGAAAATTAGCACACACTATTATAAAATTCTCTTTTTCTTCAACTGTGAATCCTCCAGGGCAAGGAATATTGATGGCAAACAATGGTAGCACAGCTAGCCCTAAGTGCCCATCTTAGCAGTTCTGAAATCTTATATGCAACGTGGTTGTTTGCTGCTTCAATTTAAAAAAAAACAGTATTAATCATAATTAAAACCATCCTAAATATATCAATGTACTGAGAGAAATGAGTTGTAATTGGGGGTTAGGAGGGTTGATCCTACTGAGAGATTTAATCTAAGGAAAACAAGAAAACTGTTTTTTCTTTGTTTGGTGGTCAGCAAATAAATATCTTGGTATCTTATGCATTTATGCATCTCTTAGAAGTTACTTCACATTCAATTTTTCAAGAAGTTTTTAGGGTGCTTTTATATACAAAATTAGTGAAAATATTCTTTCTGACAAATGAAGCCTATGAAGAGTAATTACACTGTGTGTAAACTTTTTAGTATTTTGCTAAGAACTTTTATGAAACATATTAATCAGTGTTTGACCAAAAAACTTAACTTTATTGGAACACAAACATTAAAAGTGTGTAACCAGAAGAAAAGACACCAGTTAGTGGCAAACTGACGAAGTGTTTATGACACTTTACTTTTTAACACCATAGGTTAGGAGTGGGGAACCTTTATTCTGCCAAGTGCCTTTAGGATATTTATAAGATCCTTCGTGGCCATACAAATCAGGTGCCAACAACCCACAGAGTATGTCCTGACGTTGACACTGGGGTCAGGACATAATCTTTCATTGCAATCTCCTCAGAATTCAGTAGTGAACTCTACGTGCACATGCTCACAGAACAAGAAGAAATCAAAGGGCTGTCACAACACAGATCCCAGCTCAAGCACTGCGGTCCCCGTGAATCTGCACAGGGGCCGGATTAAAGGTAATCACGGGCCAGAAATGGCCTTCAGGCCGGAGGTTCCCCACCAATGATATTCCCCACCAATGATAGGTAAAAAAAAATACTGATAGATTAATTGACTTCTTAAACAATTGACCACTGTTAATGTGCGTGCAGTTACTTCCATTTGATCCAACCCAAATGAGACAAGATAAATGAGAGTATAATCATACTTCATATTCCTAAAGGTTGTTCACATTCTGAAGAATATGGCACACTCAATGAACTGTGTGACTTGCCTTTGTTTTCAGAGATTTTGAATGTAAAACAAATTAATATACTGTAATAACCCTGTATGATCACTTCTTCCAACAGGTGGCGCTATAGAGTTCAAGTCCTCTTTCTCTCTGAAGAGGCAATTTGCATACTTTGCTAACTTAAGCACTTTTTTAAAAGTAAAATACGTTGGACCAGCTTAGAGGAATACCACTCTGGGGTCCGGGGTTCACTGTGGTCGGTAATAGAGCAGAAGAGGTGATCTAAATGGAGCAACACCTTTTTTTTTATTTAAAATCCCTCATACACGAGACGCTTAAACAGTGGTCTTTTCAATACGCAAAACAGGATGACAAATGTGGTCACCACTAGAGATGAGCGAATATTTCAATATTTGGTTCAGCTCACGATCGCCGAATTAGCAATATTTGCTGTTAAAATTGTCAATTTAATTGCAGAATATAGCCAAACATACACAGCACACCCACAGGAAACACTAAAACTTTTTCTCCACTCATGGTTAGTGATTGGGTGAAGACATTAACTGTCGAACTACTGTGTTTTCTCTTTTTAAATCATAATGACAATCCAAAACATCCAAATGACCCTGATCAAAAGTTTACATACCCCATTACTTAATACCGGGTATTGTCCCCTCTAACATCAATGAAAGCTTGAAGTCTTTTGTGGTAGTTGTGGAAGAGACTCTCAATTTTCTCAGATGGTAAAGCTGCCCACTCTTCTTGGCAAAAAGCCTCAAGCTCCTGTAAATTACTGGGCTGTCTAGCATGAACTGCACACTTGAGATCTCCCCAGAATGGCTCAATGATATTGAGGTCAGGAGACTGAGATGGTCACTCCAGGACCTTCACTTTGTTCTGCTGTAGCCAATGACAGGTAGACTTGTCCTTCTGTTTTTGATCGTTGTCATGTTGGAACATCCAAGTACGTCCCATGCGCAGCTTCTGGGTTGATGATTGCAAATTTGCCTCCAGTATTTGCTGATAACGTGCAGCATTCATCTTTCCTTCAACTTTGATCAAGATTCCTGTTCCTTTGTAGCTCACACATCCACAAAACATCAGCGATCCAGCTCCATGCTTTACAATAGGAAACGCCTTGTTGACCTCTTTACAAAAGTAGCAATTATGGTTGTGGCTAAAAAGTTAAATTTTGGTATCATCACTCCAAATTACCTTGTTCCAGAAGTTTTGAGGCTTGTCTCTGTGCTGTTTTGCAAATTGTAGGCAAGATACTTTGTGGCATTTGCTCAGTAATGACTTTCTTCTGGCGACTCGACTATGCAGCCCATTTTTCATCAAGTTCCTCCTTATTGTGAATCTTGAAACAGCCACACTGCTAGTTTTCAGAGAGTCCAGTATTTCAACTGTTACCATTTGTGGGTTTTTCTTTGCATCCCAAACAATTTTCCTGGAATTTGTGGATGAAAATTTAGTTGGCTTACCTGACCATGGTTTTGTTTTTACAGAGCCTTTAATATTACATTTGTTAATCACAGTTTGAAAGCTGCTGACTGGCATTATAAATTTCTTGGATATCTTTTAGTATCGCTTTCCTTTTTTATACAGTTCAACTACCTTTTCCCGTACATCTGATGACAATTCTTTTGCTTTCCCCATGACTCACAATCCAGAAATGTCAGTGGCTAGATGAAAGATGCAAGAGTCTATCTGTATCTCAGAAAAATATTTAGAATTGAGAGTCCTCAGTGGTTGATACAACTGAGGACTCTCAATTCTAAATATTTTTCTATCTACTGGCTAACACGGTACTAAGATATACATCTTTCCTATATCTGTATCTCAGAAACTCACTCAGCTTTTATGCACACACACTGATTACAAGCAAATAGGTCACAGGTGAGGATGCTACCTTTAGTAGCCACACAAACCCATTTGTGTCAACTTCTGTGCATGTTATCAGAACAAAATCACCAGGGTATGTGAACATTTGATCAGGGTCATTTGGATGTTTTGGGTTGTCATTATGATTTAAAAAGGGAAAACACAATTGTTTGACAATAAATGGCTTCACCCAACCACTAACAATGAGTGGAGAAAAAGTTCTGGTGTTATCATTCATATTCTGTGAAAAAAGGTCAAGAAAGCAAAAATTCTGCCGGGGTATGTAAACTTTTGAGCACAACTGTACATGGTAAATAAAGACACAGCCAGAATAAAGTCCTTTATTAGAAATAAGACTAAACACAGTTTTCTATTTTATTTAAAAATATCAAACTCACCAAACGCCTAATTCCAGGAAAGCCCTCGTTCTCCTGCAATAAAACTAAATTAAAAAAACAACAATATCCTTCACCTGTCGGTTGTTCTGTCCCCGCCGTAATTCATGTCTGAGGGATTAATAGTTTTCAACCTGGATGGTGCCAAGATGCAACTGTCCAGGCTGAGAACCACTGGTGAATGATTTGCTGTGAGCCCAACATCAGTGACTAGCGGTGACATCATCGAGGTTACATCAGGTCACTGAGGCTGTGTTCCCAGCAGGGCTGAACTGCCGTGACCTCAGCACCATGGGAAAAAGTCAGTGATGAGGTCACTTCAGTTCAAGCCCAGTGACTTCACAGCAGATCACAGAAATTTTCCCACGGCGCTCGCATTGACGTCAGAAAGGTGAAATGAGTTCACTGGCTATGAACTCGTAGGACCTGTCTGATGGCACCACTAGCTCAGTGTTTACTGGATGACAGGCTGCATGGTCGCATCATGCAGCCATGCAGCCTGCCATCTAGATGTAGCAGAGCTAGACCCGTTGTGGAACAAATGGATTAAAAGTATCTCTGTGGAAAGGTGAGGAATATTGTTGCCTGGTATTTTTACCTCTTTTGCAGATGACAAGGGCATTAGGGGAATGGGTGAGGTCGTAAGTATGGTTTAATTAATATTATTAAAGGAGTCCATGTCTTTCTTTCAATTAAAGGACTTTTCTCTGGGTGTCTGTGTTTTCATACATTGTGACTATGGGGTTAGTAATGAGGACGTCATATGGACGCCTCTCCATTACTAACCTAGGGGCTTGATGTCACCTCACAATACAAAGGTGGCATCAACCCCTCCAAACTATTACCCCACTTGCCACTTCTACAGGGAAAATTGGAAGAGTGAGGCTTTGTGCCAGAATTGGCTCATCTTAGAGATGCACTTTTCCTGGGGAGGCTGAGAGATGATGTTTTAACCTGGAGGATAGTATCCATGGCCCCTTACTAGGCTGTTAATATCAGCCTCCAGCTGTCTGCATAGTCTTTGCTTGTTATTAATTATAGGGGGACCCTACATTCTTTTTTTAGGGTCCCCCATTTTAATATCCAGTAAAGGCTAAGTATACTAAGTATACAGTTGTGAGCTGATATTAATAGCCTGGGAAGCTCCATGGGTATTACCCCCCTTCCCAGGCAATAAACATCTGCCCCCAGCCATGGTCTTCCCTTTGATAGTTACAAAAAGTGCGTGGGAGCCATTTGTTTACAAAAAATAATATTTTATGAATTAAATACATGTACAGTAAACTGCACAGACACTGTACTAATTGTATTTGTCACAGACATCTGTATATCTACCTATTCTTTGTGTTTACTGTGTGCAATCCATCTCTTCTATCCTGTGGGCTCCTGCTTTGATTTTACACTACGCGGATGCTGAATTGCCAGCTTTTCTTCTATGTATGTCATATATATACATATATATGTGTGTGTCACTGACATCTCTCTCTCTCTCTCTCTATATATATATATATAGTACAGACCAAAAGTTTGGACACACCTTCTCATTTAAAGATTTTTCTGTATTTTCATGACTATGAAAATTGTACATTCACACTGAAGGCATCAAAACTATGAATTAACACATGTGGAATTATATACTTAACAAAAAAGTGTGAAACAACTGAAAATATGTCTTATATTCTAGGTTCTTCAAAGTAGCCACCTTTTGCTTTGATGACTGCTTTTCACACTCTTGGCATCCTCTTGATGAGCTTCAAGAGGTAGTCACTGGAAATGGTCTTCCAACAATCTTAAAGGAGTTCACAGAAATGCTTAGCACTTGTTAGCCCTTTTGCCTTCACTCTGCGGTCCAGCTCACCCCAAACCATCTCGATTGGGTTCAGGTCTGGTGACTGTGGAGGCCAGGTCATCTGGCGTAGCACCCCTTCACTCTCCTTCTTGGTCAAATAGCCCTTACACAGCCTGGAGGTGTGTTTGTGGTCATTGTCCTGTTGAAAAATAAATGATGGTCCAACTAAACGCAAACCGGATGGAATAGCATGCCGCTGCAAGGTGCTGTGGTAGCCATGCTGGTTCAGTATGCCTTCAATTTCGAATAAATCCCCAACAGTGTCACCAGCAAATCACCCCCACACCATCACACCTCCTCCTCCATGCTTCACGGTGGGAACCAGGCATGTAGAGTCCATCCGTTCACCTTTTCTGTGTGCAAAGCATTAATCAAAGCAAAAGGTGGCTACTTTGAAGAACCTAGAATATAAGACATAATTTCAGTTGTTACACACTTTTTTGTTAAGTATATAATTCCACATGTGTTAATTCGTAGTTTTGATGCTTTCAGTGTGAATTTACAATTTTCATAGTCATGAAAATACAGAAAAATCTTTAAATGAGAAGGTGTGTCCAATCTTTTGGTCTGTACTGTATATATGTATTCTATGTGTATATATCTATTCTATCTATTCTGACCTGTCACGCTGTGATTTTACTGAACATGGCACATGAATTGCCGGCTTTTATTCTATCTTTTACCAAATGTTACTGACTTTTTTCAATTTTAAGAAAAATGTTCGTGTTACTGATCACGAATCCGAATGTACCATATTCATGCCGAATTTATGTTTGGAGACCGTTTTCCGAACATATTCGCTCATCTCTAGTCACCACAATAGCGGAAAAAAACATCCTAGCTATGGCTTTTGAAGTATTAGTGCAAATAATTTCTGTATTATGAAGTTTTAGGCTTCGTTGCTCTGGTTGACCACAGCTTGGCATGCCATTACCACCTTGCCTGCCATTACAGTTTCTAGATGATCAAAGGTGGGGTGTTTTCTTCTCCCTTTTGTTCATTCTTTCATTATGGCCACATGGTGAACCACAGCCTTACTTCCTTTACATTTCTGTTCGTTTTCAACTCCCAAAAAGATTATACACAATCAACATTTGCTTGCAGTAGTGCAAAAACAGCTCCTTTGATAGCAAACTTCCTCTCGCAACCCATGTGATAACCATCAACCTACTGCTTACCCTTAAAAAGATATGAATTTTCCATGTCTACCATACATGTCTGAGAAGGCAAGGCCTTTGTGCCATCTCTGAGCCAATAATAAAATGTGATACAACAAAACATGTCTTGTTCACAATCTATGCATCGCAGCAAAAACATCTGTGACACAGTGTAATGTAATAAGATGACTGGTTAAAAATATTACAACATAATATCAAGAAGAGATGCCGTAACACCCTAACTACAACCAGAGGGATATAAAAAATCCTTAGGGAATGCATGACAGAAAGTATACTTTTTCTTTTCACTAACAATTGAAATTTAATGGAAGCAGCTATCCCCTTTATCATGAAAGTGCACCTTGCATTTGTCGATGTGGAATAAATAATTTAATGCTCGTACTTTAGAAGTGCAGTGAATACGACATACTGCTCTTGACAATAAGACTGTCCTCATTGCATCCTGTATGGAAAAAGCAGCCCGTTACCACCTGCCTGGCATAAGGAGTTAATGCTTTTTCAGCATGTTCTATTTAATTAAACCTAAAAGATATTTTAATGCAGGAATAGCAATGCTCATGCCAGCTCATTCCCTGCCTGTGATGCATTGCTTGCTGGATATTCATTGCTGTGCATTTTAATTTCCTTTTTCTGGAAAAACTCTCGGAGGGCACTGGGTCAATAGGTTTATAGACTTCATTTGATCTCACACTACATTTCTCATAATAACAGTCTGATAGTCATCATCTGAGTATGTGAAAAGCATTACACTGAGTAACCAAAAAGCCATCTTCGACTAAAACTAAGATTATTTTCACATCCTATATTTTGGGATCCTTTAGCAATATTTTTTTTGCAAAATAGAATACATGAATGAACAAATAATTTTTAAATGTATTTTTAACACCTTTATCCCCATGGGTGGTTTGCATGCTAATGACCAGGCCAATTTTTACAATTCTGACCACTGTCACTTTATGAGGTAATAACTCTGGAACGCTTCCATAGATCCCGGTGATTCTGACAATGTTTTCTCATGACATATTCCACTTCATGATAGTTGTAAAATTTCTTTGATATGAATTGCTTTTATTTGTGAAAAAAAATTGAAATTTGGCAAAAATTTTGAAAATTTTGCCATTTTCCAAATTTGAATTTTCATGCCCTTAAATCACAGAGGTATGTCACACAAAATACTTAATAAGTAACATTTCCCACATGCCTGCTTTACATCAGCACAATTTTGGAACCAAATTTTTTTTGTTAGGAAGTTATAAGTTTTAAAATTTGACCAGCGATTTCTTATTTTTACAACACCATTTTTCTTTTAGGAACCACATCACATTTGAAGCCACTTTGAGGATCTATATGATAGAAAATATCCAAAAGTGACACCATTCTAAAAACTGCATCCCCCAAGGTGCTCAATAACACATCAAGAAGCTTAATAACCCTTCAGGTGCTTCACAGGAATTTTTGGAATGTTTAAAAAAATGAACATTTAACTTTTTTTCACAAAAAAATTAATTCATACCCAATTTGTTTTATTTTCCTAAGGGTACCAGGAGAAATTGGACACCAAAAGTTGTTGTACAATTTGTCCTGAGTACCTTAATACCCCATATATGCAGGTAAACCACTGTTTGGGCGCATGGCAGAGCTCAAAATGGTAGGAGAGCCGTTTGACTTTTCAATGAAAAATTGGCTGAATTTGAGATCGGACGGCATGTCGCGTTTGGAGAGCCCCTGATGTGCCTAAACAGTGGAAACCCCACATAAGTAACACCATTTTGGAAAGTAGACCCCCTAAGGAATTTAGATGTGTGGTGAGCATTTGAACCCCCAAGTGCTTCACAGAAGTTTATAATGTAGAACCGTAAAAATAAAAAATTATATTTTTTACACAAAAATGATATTTTTGCCCCCAATTTTTTATTTTCCAAAGGGTACAAGGAGAAATTGGACCCTAAAAGTTGTTGTGCAATTTGCCCTGAGTATGCTGATTCCCCATATATAGGGGTTAAACTACTGTTTGGGCGCATGGCAGAGCTTGGAAGGGAAGGAGCACCATTTGACTTTTTCAAAGCAGAATTTGCTGCAATTCAGATCAGACACCATGTCACGTTTGGAGAGCCCCTAATGTGATTGAACAGTGGAAATCCCCCAATTTTTACTCCAACCCTAACCATAATCCCAACCCTATCCATAACCCTAACTACAAACCTAACCCTAACACACCCCTAACCCTAATCCCAACCCTAACCCTAATCCCAACCGTAACTGCAATCCTAACTTTAGCCCCAACCATAACTCTAACTTTAGCCCAACCCTAACCATGCCTTTAGCCACAATGCTAACCCTAACTTTAGCCCCAACCCTAACCCTAGCCCCAACCCTAACCCTAAGTATATCGCCAACAATAACCCTAACTTTAGCCCCAACCCTAACCCTAACTCCAACCTTAACTGTAACCCTAACGGGAAAATGGAATTAAATACATTTTTTTTATTTTAATATTTATCCCTAACTAAGGGGGTGATAAAGAGGGATTTGATTTACTATTTATAGTGGGTTTTTATGTTTGTCAGCTGTCACACACTAAAAGACGATTTTTATTGCAAAAAATAGTTTTTGCATCACCACATTTTGAGAGCTATAATTTTTTCATATTTTGGCCCACTGAGTCATGTGAGATCTTGTTTTTTGCGAGACAAGTTGACGTTTTTATTGGTACCACTTTCGGGCACATGACATTTTTTGATCGCTTTTTATTCCGATTTTTGTGAGGCAGAATGAACAAAAACCAGCAATTCTTGAATTTCTTTTGGGGGTATGTTTTCAGCAGTAACACGTTTATTTATATCTGTCTTTTTGATTGCATGATATTCCACTTTTTGTTTGGCGGTATGATGAAAAAGCATTGTCTTTTTGCCTTGTTTTTTTATGGTGTTCACTAAAGGGCTTAAATAGTGGTACAGTTTTATAGGTCGGGTCGCTACGGATGCAGCGATACCAAATATGTGTACTTTTATTGTTTAGATTTTTTTAATTCAAATATTCAATTATTTATGGAATAAATATTGATTTTTTATTACTTTTTATTATTGTTTTAAATATTTTTACAATTATTTAATTTTTTTTGTATTTAATTCTTACTTTTACACTTTGTTCCACTATGAGACACTCATTCTGTGCAGGCTGATCGCTTATATGGCATGCAGATCTGTGAACCCTGATCTCAGAGACTTCCTGACATGCACAGCACATGACAAGAAGACTCTCAGTTCTAGTAACCCGGATGTCATCATGACAAAATTGGGTTACCATGGGAGCGATCAGGACCCCGCGTCATGCCGTGGGGTCTCCAATACAATGGCAGAGGGACTGTCAGAGCCTTCTGCTCACTCTGGAATGCTGCGATTATGTTCGATCGCAGTGTTCCGGGGGTTAAAGTGCCAGGATCGGTCCGCGACCGTTCCTGGCACTTAGTGCCGAGTGTCAGCTGTGAAATTCAGCTGACACCCGGCTGCTATCAGCCACGCTCCCCCCGATAGTGCGGCTGATCATTGATGACATAATATTCTGTCCATGGGAATTAAGTCCCAGGGCATATAGATGGGATAGTACGTCAGATGTCAGAAAGGGGTTGAATAACATGATGGCATAATAGCACTGAAAATGAAAGAGGATTTTCTAACCTTAGCTCAGGAACCACTGCCAACTTTGATTTTTTGTTGGTCCAAGGAACTCGGTTTGCATATACCATAAAGTTTTAAAGCACCACAGCAGCATTTAGTTTTATTACAATGCTGAAGTAGTGACACTAATCTAAGATACCTTCCCCTAGTATTATACTTAGCAGCCGCTGTCTTTAGATGTTCCAGCGATGCTCTGGTCCCATGCCTCCATTTTGTGACTGCAACCTTTGACTGACCAGAAGTAAGAGGTAATGATCACAAGCTCTCAATGTAAGTCTATGGGAGCCTTATTCTGACCTTGTTCTAGCTCTCATAGACATACATTGAGTAGTGACTTCTGGCTCCATCAGCAAACACTGGAGCCATCCGGCAGGTCACAATCTGCAGAAGACCGAACGATGTGGCTCTGCTAACAGGTGAAGATGGCAGCTGGGAAGTATAATACTAGGGGCAGTGAATTTACAAAAGTGATTTCATTTCAGGGGTAAAAAAAAACAAACACTGGAATAGTGCTTTAAGTGTAGACTGGTTGCGACAATAAAAATTCAACATCTAGCATGGTTCTTCTTTACACCCTCCACATGAAGAAAGCAACTGATCTATGTGTGTATCCCAACAACCTCATACAACCACTGACTTTTTGTATGAAATATATGACAAAATAAACACGGTCCTCTGGGCAAAGCAGCAAAGTAAAACAAAATGTTAACTCTAGGTACAGTCCTTTCTCCTCAATATACATATTGTGAGATAATGACTTTTAGGTTTTCGTTGGCTGTAAGCCATAATCATCAACATTAACAGAAATAAATACTTGAAATATATCACTCTGTTTATAATGACTATCTAATATATTAGTTTCACTTTTTGTATTGAAGAACTGAAATAAATTAACTTTTTGATGATATTCTAATTTTCTGAGAAGCACCTATATACAGTAGTATATCATTTTAGTTTGATAGTACATTTGAAACTGTGTCTATGTTGGTTATTAGAGAAAAGGCTGCTAATGTATTCCATTCTATTAAGCAAAACAGGAGCATAAACAGTACCACAGTGTGTCACTGGTAGGTCTGCCAGTCAAATCTCTTAATATTTTATCTTTCCTTTAGACAATTTATTTTTAATGAATGCACTTATGTTACCTCATGCTGCCACATATGGAGGTTGTAGTGTCCTTGAAGATGGTTTGTGGTAATTAAGAATAGACAGTTCTGTGCTACGTTATGTTGCACCTTGATCAATATCAACATATTGTCTGTTGTCTTTAAAGCCATATCTTTCTCGGACTTGACAGTACATTAGCTCATGACTTGTGGTGAAAAGCCATAAAACCGGTATTTCACCAGGAACTCTGAACTTTAGTATCTTTATCTTTAGACTTCTAAAACTAATAAGGCAAACTAGAGTACTCTGATGATAGGGTTCCTTGACATTGAAACTCTACTATGTTCCATTGCCACTGAAGTGTATTATAGATATTATCTTTCTAAATAAGTTAGTCTTTAGATCCCCTAGAGAATAAAGATAAGTCAACAGGATGTGAAGCTACCCTCTGCTAATTATATCTAGAAGTCATTCAATCTTTTTCACATTCCATTTTGACACTCATTCTTATTTATCTAGATCATAAATTTCATAACATTTCTAAAAGAAAGATATAGCAATGTGATTGAGATCATTAATTTCTGCATATAATGAAAAATGTCTAAAGGATGTAAAAGAATCAATAGAGCAAACTGAAACCAAAATATATTTTGAGTTATCATGACTTTTTTAAATAGCAAATGTTTTTATGTGCCGCCAAACCTCCATAAGACATAGAGGAGTATACCAATTTTTATTTCTCTTTGGTGAGTCAACAGGGTGAGCCAAATAGAGCCCATACACAGGGATATAAATTGAAGCTCCTAGGCACCAGTTCTGAGTTATTATGTGCCATTTAAAGATCTGACCTCCATTAATGTGTCAGTTGGACCATTGGTTCCACCAAGGCACCAGGGTCGAGATGTGACTTCAGCCTTGGCACCCTAAGTTGTTCCTTTCTTTCTTTCCTTTGCTCTCTTAGGCAATATTTTCATCCAAGTTATTGTTTTGTGCATACTTTTAGTTCTATACTACTTATTTGTATTGTCTCTTAAAACATCAGCATGTGATCTAATATCTCACATTATCTTCAATTTCCTTTTTGATTTTAATCCTTCAATTAAATGTACTGAGCAATGCCAAGACAAAGACATTTCAAATGACCTAGTTCATGCCTTAGAATACAAATGTGTGATGTAAGATACAATAGAGCATCCCGCATATAAAATCAGGGCAACTGAGTACAATGCATTATCAAGTTACCCTTTTCTCAGATTAAAATGTAATTAAGAAATGGCAGTTAACAGTAAAGGTACTGCCACACTAAACGCTCCCGCTAACGATCTCGTTAGCGTCGCATACTAATGAGATCGCTAGCGGGATCGTTTTAATATCGCTAAATGTGTGCCACATTTAGCGATATAGTTAACGACGCTATCGCCGTTAGCGATCTTCTTAGCGATTTAGCGGTACAAAAGTACCGCTAAATCGCTAAGAAAAGGTGCCACACTTAGCGATACATACTCACCCAGCGGGGCGCCAGCGACGAAAATAGGGTCCGGATCGTTTCCGGCGACGAGCGAGATCCCAGCAGGAAGCTCGTCGCCGGAAGCTGCCACACACAGCAACATCGCTAACGGGATCGCTAAATAGTGACGTTTTTTAGCGATCCCGTTAGCGATATTGTTTAGTGTGGCAGTACCTTAACAGAGGAGATCAAGATAAGGTCTGGAAGACCAAGCAAAATTTAATTAAAAGTTGCTCGTAGGATTGCTAGAGAGGCAAATCAGTACCCCTCACTTTACTGCAAAAGACCTTTAGAAAGATTACGCAGACTCTGTGGATGTGGTACATTGTTCTACTGTTCAGAGACACCTGCACAAATATGGCCTTCATGGAGTCATCAGAAGAAAGCCTCTCTTGTGTCCTTATAATAAAATTCAGCTTCAGAAATATGCAAAACAACACATAAACAATGTATGTGTGGAGACAAAAAAGGGCACAGAATTTCAGGATTGATCATGCTTTGGGGATGTGTTGCAGCCAATGGCACAGGGAACATTTCACGGGTAGAGGGAAGAATGGATTCAATGACATTTCAAAAAATTCTAGATGCAAACATAACTTCATCTGTAAAAAGGCTGAAGTTGAAAAGAAGATAGCTTTTACAAATGTATAATATCCTAAACACACATCAAAATTTACATTAGACTACCTCAAAAGGCATAAGCTGGAGGTTTTACAATGGCCCTCACAGTCCCCTTATCTGAACACCGTTGAAAATCTGATTTCAAAATAGATGTGCATTCAAGTCACTAGCATGACGACTAAAGGAATCTCACAGAACTAGAAGAATTTTCCAAGGAATGGATAATAATCACTCAAACAAGAATTGAAAGACTCTTGGCTGGCTACAAAAAACATTTACAAGCTGTGGGACTTGCAAAAGGGGTTGCTGCTAGGTAGTAACCATGAAGGGTGCCCAAACTTTTGCATCAGCACATTTTCCTTTTTGCATCTTTTAAAATGTAAAAGATGAAAATAAATATATGTTTTGCCTAAAATACAAAAAAGTCTCATCTTTAACTTTAGTCTTTTTAAAGATCATATCATCTTCAACTTGCTTAACTATTCACAATAACAGTAATTTCGACAAGGGGCGTCCAAACTTTTACATGCCACTATATCTTGTATGTATCTTTTAAAAATATTTGTTTAATTTGTGTTTATCTTGCACATCTTGTTAATTATGGGCTGTTTTTTCTTTATAAATTTATTCAAATATAGCTCAAATCAAAATGTACAGAGAAATTACAGATTATAATTTCTTGTTTCTTCTACTTTTCTAAACATTAAGTTTCTGTTCTTAATAGGATAAGAAATGCAATAGTTAAGAAGGTAAAAAATCTTCAGGTCTTGGCCCACTTACTTGGCTTATTTCTTCAAGTAAATACTCACTTGAAGAAATTAACTGCGCTCTAGATGTTATAGATCATTATAATTTTAAAGAAAAAGCTTAGTTTTGGAAACAAAATCACAATAATACAAGTATTTGACTATAAAGCTTTTCATTTTGCCTATAAATAAAGCTTTAAAGTGTTACTTTCTGTTTTAAAATGGGTATACTCAGCAAAAATAAACTCCTCAACATTGAAATTGCAGCACCAAGAAGGAAAAGTCGTGCAATGCACAGATGGAGATCTCGGCACCAACATCTCGGGAGATGAGATTTAAGCACTGAGATCACATCTCCCGAGATCTTGGTGCCAAGATCTTCATATGCGCATGCGCCGACCCGGCGGCCATTTTACCGGAGTCCTCCGGATCGGATACCATGCAACTGTAGGGCTCTTGCCTTTCACAAAATGTCGGCAGAGCCACCCACAGCACCGGAGACCCCACAGCAGCGCCGAGACCCCCGCAGCAGCGCTGGACAGCACCGCCGGACCCCCGCAGCAGCACCAGAGACCCCTGCAGTAGTGCCGGAGACACTCGCTGCAGCACCAGGCAGCACCGCCACACACCCGCAGCAGCACCAGACACCGCCGGAGATCACCGCAGCAGCGCTCTAGACAACCTCAGTGGATTGCCGCACCGCACATCGGAATACCCCCTCATCCCAGCCTACGGCCTGCAGCATCACCCTACTCCTGCCTCCTTCAGCAGCGACTCTGGGAACCCGCTTCACTACAGACACCACCCCGGTAAGCAATAAGATGCATGGATTATAAAAATCACCACCATTTTATTAAAAAAAATTTCCTATTTTTCTCCTCAAAATTTGGGATGTGTTTTATAATCCGAAGCGTCTTATAATCCAAAAAATACGACATATATACACTGCTCAAAAAAATAAAGTGAACACTCAAATAACACATCCTAGATCTAAATGAATGAAATTTTCTCATTGAATACTTTGTTCTGTACAAAGTTGAATGTGCTGTCAACATAATCATACAAAAATCATCAATGGAAATCAAATTTTTGAACCAATGGAGGTCTGGATTTGGAGAGACCCCCAAAATAAAAGTGGAAACAAGTCAAAATGAAAATCAAAACAAGACAAAATTAAAGTGGAAACAAGTCAAAATGATGCTCAGTATTGCGTGTGGCCTCCACATGCCTGTATGACATCCCTACAGCGCCTGGGCATGCTCCTGATGAGTTTGCAGATAATCTCCTGAAGGATCTCCTCCCAGACTTGGACTAAAGCATCCGTCAACTCCTGGACAGTCTGTGGTGCAATGTGACGTTGGTGGATGGAGCGAGACATGCTGTCCCATATGTGCTCAATCGGATTCAGGTCTGTGGAACGGGCAGGCTAGTCCATAGATTTAATGCCTTCATCTTGCAGGAACTGCTGACACACTCCAGCCACATGAAGTCTGGCATTGTCCTGCATTAGGAGGAACCCAGGGCCAACCGCACCAGCATATGGTCTCACAAGGGGTCTGAGGATCTCATCTCGGTACCTAATGGCAGTCAGGCTACCTCTGGCGAGCACATGGAGGACTGTGTGGCCCTCCAAAGAAATTCCACCCCACACCATTACTGACCCACTGCCAAACCGGTCATGCTGAAGGATGCTGCAGGCAGCAGATCGCTCTCCAAGGAGTCACATCTGTCACATGTGCTCAGTATGAACCTGCTTTCAACTGTGAAGAGCTCAGGGCACCATTGGCGAGTTAGCCAATCCTGGTGTTCTGTGTTAAATGCCAAGCATCCTGCACAGTGTTGGGCTGTGAGCACAACCCCCATCTGTGGACGTCGGGTGCTCAGACCATCCTCATGGAGACGGTTTCTAACTGTTTGTACACACACATTCACATTTGTGGCCTGCTGGAAGTCATTTTGCAGGGCTCTGGCAGTGCTCCTCCTGTTCCTACTTGCACAAAGGCAAAGGTAACAGTCCTGCTTCTGCATTGTTGCCCTCCTATGGCCCCCTCCACGTCTCCTGGTGTACTGGCCTGTCTCCTGGTAGCGCCTCCATCCTCTGGACACTACGCTGAGAGACACAGCAAACCTTCTTGCCACAGCTTGCATTAATGTGCCATCCTGGATAAGCTACACTACCTGAGCAACTTCTATAGTTTGTAGACACTGCCTCATGCTACTGTACAGTACCTCTAAGGATGAGAGCAATGACAATATGCAAAATTGATCAAAGCAACAGCCAAAAAGGCTGTGTCTTCCTAATTGCCGATCATTTCTACCTGTTGTCTGTTCCATTTGCACAACAGCAGGAAAAATTGATTCACAATTGGTGTTGCTTCATAACTGGACAGGTTGATTTCACAGAAGTGTAATTGACTCGGAGTTATATCGTGTTGTTTAACCCCTTAAGGACAAAGCCATTTTGTAGGTTAAGGACCAGGCCTATTTTTACAATTCTGACCACTGTCATTTTATGTGCGTATAACTCTGGAACACTTCAACGGAACTTGGAGATTCTGAGACTGTTTTCTCGTGACATACTGTACTTCAAGTTAACGATAAAATTTCTTCGATATAACTTGCAGTTATTTATAAAAAAAAAACGGAAATATGGCGAAAATTTAGCAATTTTTAAACTTTTAATTTTT
>VIAB01010546.1:56113-71140 GCA_009801035.1 Oophaga pumilio | reverse complement strand
TCTTCGAGCATGCGCTGTTCTGTTTGGATTGTACAAGTCAAATGTTCCCTACACCACAGAGCACTGTCCATATGTGTCACATTTTTCATGAAGTCGTGTCTGCTGAGCAGTGATTGTAAGCTTACAGAGCAGTGTTCCCAAACTCCAGTCCTCATGAGCCACCAAAAGGTCATGTTTTCGGGATTTCCTTAGTATGGCTCAGGTGACAATTGCATCACATGGACAGGCAAGAATTCCAATTCCATCACCTGTGCCATACTAAGGAAATCCTGAAAACATGACATGTTGGTGGCTCTTGAGGACCAGAGTTGGGGAACACTGATATAGAGCATGTGGCAAGGAGATGGGACATCGAAATTACTGCAGCTAGAGTCAAGTGACCAGTGGTTTACTGTAAAATGAAAGCCTATTTAACAAAGTAAGTGAATGATAAAGTGTCAATATGAACTAGAATGGTATAATTCCAGCATATTTTGGAATTACTGGAAATATGGGCATTTTTTACCATTTATTATAACCTTTTTCCTGTATACATTGAGAATTGCCAAATCAACCACGTTTGGACTTTGAACACAAAGATGAGCATGTAAAGAAAACCAGGAAAATGTCATCTAAGAACCCTATGGTGAAAAAAAGGAATATCCTGGTATGCACTCTTGTTGGATCTTTTTCATAAATATCAACATTTTCATTATGAAGAAAAACTAAAAAGGACAGAAAGCACATATGGGGTGTTTATGTGGTGCAGTAACTGCTCACCTGGTTGAGTTGTGAGAAAGCACAGAAGCTCAATGATAGACCCAGCTGCTGCGGCTCCGCTAGTTGGAATCTCCAACACTGATATCAGGATATAACAGTGGAAGAGCGGGTAATGCTACACTGCTGGTAAGACAGGAGTTCTGAAGTCCTTGAAGTTTGAGGAATATGTATTTTTTCCCAATGCGTTTCAAAGTCTAGCTGACTTCTTCCTCAGGAGAAATCAAGCTTTTATGTGGTTCTCCTGAGGAAGAAGTCAGATAGACTTTGAAACGCATGGGATAAAGTACATATCCTTCAAACTTGAAGGACTTCAGGACTTCTTTCTTACCAGCAGCGCAGCATTAATCGCTCTTCTACTTTATATCCTAAAATCTTCATTAGGTCACAAAATAGGAACTTACAGTGCACATGAATCCAGAACAGGGATGGGAGTTCAATAAGTAATGAATATGAAGTATGATAAATAATCCCATCATCTGAGGAAGAATTATGATTTTATGTAGACATGCATTTATACCGAGCTAATCTTCCTATATTAGTCCTAAGTGACAAAAGTTCACTCACAGATTACCGTATTTCTTTCCAGGAATAATGTGTAAAACAAAGTACTGTCCTTTAATGAACCCATGCAAATAATGCTTTATTGGCAGCTTGAAAGGGTTTTACTTTTCCAAGTCCTATTGAAACCTTTTTTTTTAGCTTGAATGGCCAACCTTGTTTAAAGGGCTTGTCCACCACTAGGACAACCACTTCTTGATCAAAATGTTTGGCCCAAATAAAATAATAAAGCTTATACTTGCCTCCCGTGCTGGCATAGTTCCCAAGGTGTCGGCACTCGCTCTTTCCGAGGCTTTTGTGCGGTGTTTTGAGACGTGACCCCGGCACCCAATCAGCGTTAGCATTACTGGTCCAGCCAGAAGCACCTCACAAATCCTGCCCATTGGCATGTGATTGGGAGGCGCCGACAAGTTGACATGTTGGGTTGTCATGATCACTATGACAGTCCAGCGTTCATAGATAGTGATTTCTGCTATACATAGCAATGCTGAAGTGGTCAGATCGCAACTTCAGGTCTCCTAAGGGGACTACTAAATAAAGTAAAAAGTAAAAAAAAAAAATGTAAAAAAAAAGTTCAAATTACCCCTTTTGCTCCATTAAAAATAAAACAATTAAAAAAATACACAGATATGGTATCGCTACATTAAGAAATGTCCGATCTATCAAAGTATAAAGTAAATTAATCAGAGCAGTAAACAACGTAAAGAGAAAAAATCAAAACACCAGAATTATGTTTTTTGTACTACACAACAGTGCAATAAAATGTGATCAAAACATATCTACCCCAAAATAGTATGAATAAAAACGACAGCTCAGGGCACAAAAATTAAGCCCTCACCCAGTGCCAGATCCAAAAAAAATGAAAACGCTATGGGTCTTGGCAACAAGGACAAAAACTTTTTTTCATACAAATTTTTAATTTTTTTCACCACTGAAATAAAAAATAAACTATATATGTTTGGCATCTGCATACTTGTACTGACCTGGAGAATCCTATTGCCAGGTCAGTTTTACTATATAGTGAACAAGGTAAATAAAAAACCCAAAAAACAATTGTGGAATTGCACCTTTTTTTTGCAATTTAACCGAACTTGGATTTTTTTCCCCGTTTTCCAGTACACTACATGGTAAAATCAATGGTGTCATTCAAAAGTACAACTCATCCTGCAAAAAAACAAGCTATCATACGGCTATATTGATTGAAATTTAAAAGAGTTATGGCTCTTGGAAGGAGGGCAAAAATGGTGAAGACAAAATGAGAGTTTTTTTTTATTTTGCACCAAATTCCTTGCATCATTTTGAAGAATTTGCCACAAAAAAGTCAATGAATAGCACAAGACAAAAAAAAAGTGACTTTAATAAATCTGAAATAATGAATCATGCTATGTATCTTTAGGTTTATCTGATGACCACTGTATTAAAGAGTAACTAGTTGCCTGCCTTCAGCTTCATTGATATCAGAATGTACTTATTTGGAGTTCAGATGATGGCAGTGATGGGTCAGCTCCTGTGTTTCACCATCTTGGGGGACAAGCTGCTTCAGGAGATTGTACTGATAAGGACAGCACTCAGAGGAGGAGACATACTGACCCTTCACTGCCAACACCTGTACTCCAAGAGAGTATAATCTGAAGGCAGTCAAATAGACTGGGGAAAAGCAGGGGTTTAGAACTCACATATATGTAACTTTTTTACAGGAATCAAGACAAATTCACTTATAAAATGATTTGCAAAGTTTCACAACTTTCATGCTAGACAAAAATAATAATAATAATAATAAAAAAAAAAAGTTAATGAATATCAAGGAAGATAACTAACATAGAACTATATAACCTTATACATTTCTCTTTGGTGACTAAAGGCCTGCCATGTACATTAGAATGTAGTAAGCAAAATCCATTATAGGTGTATGAGAGCTGCCGACTCCTGGTTTCAGCTCAAATTCCAATCTTTTTCTTCTCCAGGCAAATAAGCTGACAGACATGCTCTCCATGGAAAATTGGGGAGTAAGGAGAAATGGTTGTGGACCAAACAAAATCCTTGGCCAACAGAAATCCAAGATGTATAGGCACCTTATGGGATCAAGCACACATCATGTCATGTGAACTGAGGTTGTAAAAAAAGGTGCCGAGACCTCTAGGTATACCAATATGACGTTCTGTACCTTCCATAGTTTGGAATTCTATTCCCAAGAAATTGTGTTTACAGTATATGCCTTAATAAGGCATCCAATGATTTTTTTTTCTGCTCAATTCGTATGGAAAATAGATGTACGGTGGGAGTCCATAAAAGTCTAGTGATGTTAGATTCCAGCTCAGATCTACAAAACAATGTACAGCCCAAAAGGTGAGATATGCATTTATCTATTCGTCAATTAGGGCTTCCTATGGATTTTTAGAATTTTTTTTATTAGTTTGATTATATTCCAAGAAAGTGAAATATTCCACAGTTTGGTGAAGCAATGTTCCTAATGTGTATATATGTTCCCAATAAAATGGATCTATCCAAAAGAATTTACTATATTTGCGGTACTGCCTTCTACTCAGCAACATGTATGCCCCCAGCCAAATATGTGTAAGGAGAAGCGATGGCACCCATGAAGAGCCTCTGCGTGATGTGTCATTTGTGTAGAAAGGTTGCCATCTATCAGCCAGACAGAGCCATGGGGAACCAACCAGCACAGGAAGAGTTGCAGGGGGAACGAGTTCATGTGCGGGACACAGTCAGGTGACTCGGAGGATGATGTTCCCGGATATAAAGGTCCTGCGCTCCAAACCGCGGAGAGATTTGGCATCAGGGAGAGGAGTAGTGTGGACGTGGGCTGGAGACGGCGCTGAAGCCAGTGTGACAGGCCAAAGCTGACAGCATGCCCCAGCAGGTTGCTGTCTGCTGTCAGACAAAGCACTAACGATGCCCAGTGAAATCCAAAGACCCGACTACGCCTATCAAGAGCCAGAGCCCAGACTGCAACGAGCGTTTCCACCTAGGCCCAGGTCAAGCACCAAAGATCCAAGAGGAGACCCGGTGATGCCCACTAGGGCCATAGTGTTAAGAGGAGCCAGCATAGTAGCTCTCCCAGTAATGGGTATACCACCCCTGTCGAAGAGACACTAGTATAATCTATTAAGATACTTTTCCGATTATTTTGATTCAAATGTAAAACTTATTTTGTGTTTTATATTGCATAACCCACTTGTGTTTGTGCTATTTTCTATTGTTAAACTGCCTCCCCAGTCCCACAAATTCCCGCCATACCAGAAATAATAAATAGTTTGTTGTCTGTTCCACCTTGTGCTTGTCTGTGCGTTGCAAACAATCACCTGCTTACACTTGGCATAGTAGGCAGGATGCAACACTCAAGCGCAGTGATGGCGGACCTGTCAGTGCCTGAGCCCGCCAGGGGGAAAGCAGTGTATCACTGTGGGATTGGGTAGAGAGACTGAACAGCATACTGTGCATGTATCCCCTGACCTCTGCCGTACAGAGAGAGTTAGCCTTTTTGACCTTTGATGGAGAGGCCAAACAGACAGTTATGTACCCTCCAGCCTAGAGACTGTGACACTGATGACAAAGTGATTAAAATTTTACAGGACGTACATGGTGATACCACAGACTTAGGTACCTCCGAATGCGTTTGTTTCAGCTGGTCCAAGGGGAGAGTGATACAGTAGCTCAATATGTAAACGCGCTACAGGAAGTGATGGCACATGTCACTAAAAAGACCCAAGATGGGTACAGAGGGCTGGGGCCATTAGATGAAGTACTGCAGGATCAACTGGTTGCCGGACTGAGGGACCCCTACCTGAGACAGGCCTTAAAGGAGTGCCTATGCTTGAACCCAGATCTGAGCTTTCCAGAGGTCAGGGCCGAGGTCAGGGTCTTAGGACGAGAATCCCCTCTCCTGATGGGTGCGGTACGGAGTCACGAAGTGTCTACCTCTGGGCCAACACATACGGAGCCTGACTGGTCCCAGGAGCTATGTCAGGAAATTCGTGATATCTGAGACGAGCTGAGTAGTATCAAGGGGACTCCAGCTAGTGTTGCCACACATGCCCCCACCACATTGTTTCTGCAGCCCATCAGAGCAACGCGTGCAAAATTAATGGACCTGCGGTGGAAGGGGACATATATCACGAGGCTGTCCAAACCGAGACAGGAGAAGGGGGCATCAGTTAAACTAACGTGCCCCATGACTGAGGACCACACCGTGGGATTTTGAGCCCCAGAAGGAAGAGATGAAGACTGCAAAGATATTGTCTCTGAGAGACCCATTACCTGGGTTGAGTTTAAAGGGCAGCATATCCGCTGCTTGATGGATACGGGGTCCCAGGTGACCACTATGCCTGAAGAACACTTTCAGATTCACTTTCCCAAAGTCGCCCACTCCAAGAATCCACTATCTGACTAGTGGCGGCCAACCAATTGTCCATTTTAGTGGCTGAAGTAGTGTGGATGTCTTCTGTATGGGTGTGTGGGAAAGAGCTGGTAAAGGGCTTCAGAGGAGAACCCATCATAACCCTGTGGATGAATGTGTTAAAGGAACTAAGGCAGTTTCTGGCTGACAGCCCAGACAGAAACAATTGAACCCATGCCACTTATGACTAAGGCTGGTTTCACACCAGCGTCTGACCGACCTGCGTCGGTCAGCGCATGGCCGCCGCTAAGCTCCGCCCCGGCCGTGCCTCCTCCCGCTCGCTCCGCCTATGGGCGCATGATGCTGCATGCGACCTGCACACCCTATCTTTAGCATTGGTTTCGCAGGCCGTACGCAGCTATGCGTTTGCCTGCGCCTGCGTCCTTTTGACAGTGCGCCGACCTGCGCCCAACGCACCATGTTGCATTTTGGTTTCGCTCGGCGCACCATCAAAAGGACGCATGCGCCGGCAAATGCATACCTGCGTACGGCCTGCAAACCCAATGCTAAAGATAGGGTGCGCAGGTCGCATGCAGCGTCATGCGCACATAGGCGAAGCGAGCGGAAGGAGGCGCGGCCGGGGGCAGAGCTTAGCGGCGGCCGTGCGCTGACCGACGCAGGTCGGTCAGACGCTGGTGTGAAATTAGCCTAAGTTAGCAAGAAGGTGTTGCGCCAGCTCATGTGACTCAGCCAAATTCAGAAGTTACTCGCTGCCTCACAGCACCTTGGCAAATTGCCGATACCCCTGGAAGCCACAGTGACGCTACCGGCAGGGCAGACTGTGCTCTCTATGCCGGTACTGACTCATGTATCTTTGGAAGGGGTGGATGTCCAAATTGAACCAACACAGGGGGAAGAAGCGATCTCCAGATTATTGGTTGCTCTCACCTTGAACATTGTTCGACAGGGATGTGTACCCGTGCGTTGTATAAACTTGAGTAGAGCAAGGCTGCAGTTAACATCCTGGCAAGATGTAGCACAAGTTTGCGTGATGCCAGAAAATCTCACCAAAGCAATAGAATTACCGCCTGTAGAAGGAGACCCATGCACCTTGGTGGTGTCACCCGATGGTTAAAAGAACAGAAGCCAGCCACTGGCCAGTCACCATCTCTTGAAACAAATGGAAGCCAATCTCAAGGAATTCTACTTGAAACAAGTTGGACAAGTCGAACAAATGCTGCAGCAATCCCAGGGAGTATTTGCAAATACACGAAAATGACTTTGGATGTACCCAGGCTACACAGCACGAGATTCCTATGGGGACCGCTGCTCCCATTTGAGAGCTGTATCAGCAAATCCCACCTCAGATGTATAGTGAAAAGAGAAATAACTGCTGTCACACATGTTGCATAATGGAGTGATACACGAAAGCCAGTGCCCCGGGGCAGCATGTATTGTGTTAGTTCGAAAAAAGTTATGGTACACTGAGGTTCTGTGTAGACTACGATGGCTGAATGCTTACACCGTGCGGGATTTCTACCCCTTACCCAGTATCGAAGAATCCCTGTCCACTCTGGGAAAGGCCAAGTAATTCTTCTCCATCAACCTAGCCAGTGGCTACCGGCAGGTCCCAGTGGCTCCTGGAGCTCGCACGACGACGGCCTTTGTCCTCTCTGTGGGCCTATTTTAATTTACCTGGATGCCTTTCAGGCTGACAAATGCACCAGGGATATTTTAAATTGCTTCCCCAGTTTCACAAATTCCCGCCATACCGGAAGTAATAAATAGTTTTGTTGTTTGTTCCGTTTTGTGCTCATCTGTGCGTTGCATCCGATCACCTACTGTACTTACATGTCATTTGTTTCAATGAAATATGTCTTTTTACATACTATACTTCTGTCAGTATGGCTAGAATTTGACCCTACAGGTTTTTTTGTGCAGTCATTGTCAAAAACACAGTCTTTACATTCCATGATATCCACTTACCTAATGCAAGGGCAAACATGTAGCCAAAAGGAACCCAAAATCGTTCATGACAGTAACTAGTTACATCTACAGTGACACAAATCACCTTGTAAATGAAACAAAGTCTTGGTTCTGCCACTATACTGTATATGCCTATCGGACAGTCCATGTGAGCTTCACAAACATAAGGAGCTCCATAATTAAGAATCTCATAACATAAATGTTATCTCCCTTTCAAAATTCACGATTGGTGAAGGAAGAAGTCATAAGTCTCTAAGCAAGCTAAGAGTTAATTGCCATTTTTTCTAGTCAGTCATAGAACGGCTAACCACCCCGGAGCTGAGGTGAGCATATTGAAGACACCTTGTGAGGTCTGTGATGTGCAAGATGGAGATGTCAGAGTCGGTGCCTGGAGGGAGGACTGACGACTGTCACTCAGGATAATCTCCGTCTCTCTCTCACTCTACTCTCTCACCCTCTTTTCACTTCTCTCTTTCCTTCTTATGCCTGCCTTGGGCTAGTGATGCTCTGCTTTCTGTCTACCAAATGGCGTGACTGTCTACCTTCCCACACCCAAACCGCGGGCACAGGTGGGGGCGATTAAGCAGACATTTTAAATGTAGACAGATAGGTCTGTGTCATTACGGACAGCAGTAATGAGGTAGGGCCGCTGTCTCCATTGTATTCACAATGCTTTGTATATAGAGTGATTGGGTTGGTAAAAACGGTAAAATCTAACCATCTCTGAATGCCAGGCATCTGACCCACGGTTGGATGACATCTTGTATCCTGTATAAATATAATTCTAGAGCACCATAAAAACAAACCATTCTCAAATAAAACCAATACGAACCACCATTAAAAAAGGTGTATAAGTTGATATTAGGGTGGTATAAAAACTTCCGGTAAAAACATTCTGAAGATGTTAACGTAAGGTTGTGGCCAGCAACATTTGATACCAGGCAAGCTTCTGCAGAGCTCTGTACCCAATGAAGCTGTAATACTTTCAGAACTCACCTCAAGACAAACTTATCCTGGCTTGTTTCTTGCATCCATGCCTGCTACCCAGTTGACTACAGTATTAACTCCATGATACTTGAATATTATTTTCAATAGAAACTGAGGCTTCATGCATTCTTACTGGCCTACACCTAACTAAACAGAGGGGCTTTGTTTAATTATCCTCACTATTCTTTATATAGATGGTAACCGAGTTGATGGCCTGTTATCTTTGGCTGGCCATATCCACTAGGCTTGAGACCACCAAAGTGGTTTCCCTCTGTATTAGGAAAATAGTGCTTTATCTTCCAATGATATGGTGCGACAGTGCCATTCTCCACAAAGCTCTAGCTTCCTAGGCACCACTGTTTTTTCCCACTATCCAAGAAGATGCCACCTACTACCCCAAGTTGTTCACACCCAGTGTATATATACTCCATGGAAGTCCTGGTAAAGGCCAACCTCGCCTTATTATTTGGGACTACATTCCAGACTATTTCCATTTACACTGGATGTGGTATGTTACGCCTGCTTCTGACCATGGCTATTCTATTTTTTACCTTTTTACTGACTATACCCATGTTATTGTAACGCTCGGGACCAGACTGGATAGCGTGAGCGAGGATTGTGGCCACACTGTGCCACAAACCAGAGTACCCTGGAGGGGCGTGACTAAGCAGCTACCTTGGTGTTCACTGGAGCCGTCAGGCTTGTGCGGCAGGTAGCTGCCAGGTACCACTCCAGGGCTGTGTCTGGCAGTAGCAGCTGATCCCACTGGGGGACAGGACGCTAATGACAGGTGCGGGCAAGTACTGACGGGCACAACTGGAACTCTGGCGGACACGGCTGGCACTCTGGCAGGCATGGCTGGCATTCTGGCAGGCAGGGGGGCACAGCTCAGACAGGTAGGAACCAGTTCAGAATAGAGGGATAAATGAACCGGTAGGAACCAGTACAGACGATCTTTCCATGTATAATGCTCCGACTTGGAGCTGTAGTTGTTCCTGCAAGACTAGACAGATCTTGAGTAGGGCTCGGCCATCACCAGACAACACCCTCACCAGATTCTGGAGCTGTTGAACAGGAATCACACACCGACTCTGTATGGCTTGCAGCTTTAATACATCTGCTGAACCGAAGCTCCCACAAGGCATGGAAATAGTCATAGACTTTAGTGGAGAGGAAGCACTCTCACCAAGGGCAGCCTCTCCTACTGGCCCAAGGTTTTGGAGTTTAAGCTTCTCAGGGCAGAGACCGTCAAGATGTTCCACACATCCGCAGCGATACTGCAATCCCCTCTCAGAACTGGATTCAGGCTGCTGCTCCGCCAGCCCACTTTTATCAGCCTTCTTGGGGTTTGCTCAGGTAGCTGCTTTCACAGGTTGAGGTGATGGGATCCTCTGCTTCCCAGAGGGGGTTGAGCCATTCCAAGGCATCTCCTGTTAAGTAGGACATTAGAAATCCTACCTTGACCTGATCAGAGAAAAAATGGGGTGCATACCATTCATAGTGCTGCAAGCACTTCTCCGGGAACACCTGGCACTGCTTTGGATCCCCATCGTACCTTGGTGGATCCGCTGGGATTTAACTCTGGGAGTGCAAGTCACAGGTAGAGTAAGTACATCTGCAGGGACTGCAACTCGGGCTGATGCAGCAAAAAGTCAGAGATTCAGATCGGATAAAAAATTTATTCGGTTGCTCATGCTGGCAGAAAAAAAGTTCATCTTGCTCCGAGAGCGAAAGGCCATGGGACTCAGCGGGGACCATGGCCTGAGCAAACTGTGATGCTCGCACCAAGACTGGATGGTGTGAGTGAGGATTGTGGCCCCACTGTGCCATAAACCAGACAAACCTGGAGGGCGTGAATAAGCAGCTATCTTGGTGTTCACTGCAGCTTCTAGAGATGAGGTCAGGCTTGTGTGGCAGGTAACTGCCAGGTACCACTACAGGGCTGTGTCTGGCAGTAGCATCTGATCCCACTGGGGGACAGGACACTAATGACAGGTGTGGGCAAGTACTGACGGGCACGACTGGCACTCTGGCGGACACGGCTGGCACTCTGGCAGGCAAGCGGGTGCGGCTGGTACTCTGGCAGGCAGGCGGGCATGGCTGGCACTCTGGCAGGCATGCGGGCATGGCTGGCACTCTGGCTGGCAGGCACGGCTCAGACTGGAGGAACCGGAACCGTTTCGGGTGGGGCAGGAACACGGGCAGGTACACGTAGGATATAGGAACAGGTAGGAACCAGGTCAGAATAGAGGGATAGATGAACCGGTAGAAACCAGTACAGACAAGAGGGACAAAGCCGCAGGGTGCGGAGCAGGAGCAAAGCAGAGCCGCAGGGTACGTAACGGGATTAGAGCAGAGCCACAAGGTGCGGAAAGGAAGCAGAGCAAAGCTGCAGGTTTTGGGGCGGAGGCGGAACAGAGCCACAAGGTGCAGAACGGGAGCAGAGCAGAGCCGCATGGTACGGAATGGGAGCAGAGCAGAGCCGCATGGTGCGGAATGGGAGCAGAGCAGAGCCACAGGGTGCAGAACGGGACCAGATCAGAGCCGCAGGATGTGGGACGAGAGCAGAGCAGAGCTGCTGAGGCAAAGAGGGAGCAGAGCATAGCCGCTGAGGCAAAGAGAGAGCAGAGCAGAGCTGCAGGATGCGGGATGGGAGCAGAGCAGAGCCGCTGAGGCAAAGAAAAAGCAGAGCCGCAGGATGTGGGATGGGAGCAGAGCAGAGCCGCTGAGGCAAAGAGGGAGCAGACACGACCAGAAAAACACAAGTACTTGCAGTGAAGTACCAAGTGAACACCAGGGGCACTAACGTTGTGCGGCGACAACCAGATAGGGACAGGTGCTGGTATATGTACTGTGAGCAAAAGGAGTAGACACCAGGGTAGACACAGCAGGGTAAGGATGGCTAAAGACAACGATCCAAACAGGTTCAGATATAGGACTTAGTTCAGACAAGGTCAGACACAGGAACAAGTTCAGGATAAAGGATTCAGGCCTGGGTATACAGCCCCCAGGTTGGAGGAAACAAGACACATAGAATACAAGTATGGGCCTGAGTATACAGCCCCCAGCGTGAAGGAACAGGAAAGGTCCTGGCAACTCAGTAGCAGAAAGCAGACTGAGAGTTTGTTGCTCAGGCATTTCCCTATTGCTGGAGATGCCTTAAGTGCCCGGTACCTCTTGGCAATAGGCTGGGGACACATTAGGAATGTGCACACTGTCTCTAAGACGCAGGAAGTGCAGGTGCTGCTGCCCTAAGCATACAGCCAGGAAGTATGCACACAGAAAACAAAGGACATGAGGTTCACAGCATGGAGCAGGCAGAGGGTAGAACTGACAGCATGGGCTGCAGTGGTGAGTACAATGGTGTATCAGCCTGATGGGAGATGGGAAGCCATGCAGTGATGCCAGCAAGGATGTTACAGTTAAATATGTTTGTCATGACTGTATTGATTCTGATAGTTTTTGCATATTCTTTAAACTGAATCTCTAAGCTACCCTTCTATCTTCTCTTTGTTGCAAATTCGCTTTAACCTATCATACATCTATTCATCTGAGGCTGGATCAAATATAATTTTTATTATTACACTTGCAACAAAGTCCTGGGCTTCTGACCTAGATGCCCTCTGTTTGTATAGGGTGTCCCTCAAGACCCCACATGCAAAAGCAATGCCTCATTTTAGATCCCAAAATGCTCCTTGTATTGTGGCATTTTGCTATCTTCACCTAGACTACAATATATCTAGCACTGCTCACTTGTGCCTTGGGAGAATAGTGGGGCTGTTGGCACTGCAATAGCAGACACCTTCCACAACCTGTTCACGTTTGGCAAGTATTGTACACGTTTCCTATTCATTAAAATCTATTATGATCATGTCTTATTTATCAGAATAGGGCAGAAGCATGATACATTGCATTATCAGAATAGGACAGGTATCTAATAATGCAACCTCATCAGCACCATTCACCTCCTAATGTGTTTAACTGGCAATGAACAGCCCCTTTAATAATTTGTAGCCACCACAACCCAAAAACTTTCTCCTATTTAACTAACTTGTTACACTACAATGCAAAGTCATTGTCTTCCTTTTAAATTCTACGCTTCATTACTAGATTGGATTTGGGTTTACACATTCACAATGCTATTCTTACAAATTATTTGTGTTGTGTCCTCTTCTAAAATAAACAATAAAAGTGGATCAGCCCGAACAAGACACTTTTTATAATTTTACAGATGTAGTAATGATGAATCTGTGCAGGCAAATTTCAACGACTGCCACACAGCAAAAGCACACATCAGTCTAAAGTAGAAATGAAAACATCTTTTGAAATTTACATAGTTATATAAGTTGAAAAAAGACCTAGTATATATCAAGTTCAACCTTTCTCCATCAATTATACTACCAGCTTTGCCAAATTTTCCCAGGTAGTTTTTTTCATGAAGCAAAACTACTGCAAAGCCTCCAATTGCCCTGAAAAGGTGTATGACACTGAGATCTCCTAGGAGTGTATCAAACCCCTTTAATGCAAGCTCTGCCTTTATATTTTCCAACTTACCTCAGTATACAGTATATAGCTATATGTAAATGGATGGTAACCGGTAACACACTGATTCTCTTATCTCTTGCTTCCTATCAATTAAATCTGTATTATTCTCTTTTCCTCTACACATTAATCTTGCTCACTGCTGTGCTGTCACACACTATCTGTACAGTTTCTTCAGAGTTTTATGGCATTCTGTCCTTATCTCTATTCATAAGTTTTGACATCCTTTCACTAATCAGATTCACTTAAACGTGGCTGCTGTATTCCCTGCCTCTGCTTTTATAGAGGCTATAAAATTCTCTCCTGATTGACTGTGCTATACCATGTGATGTGATAGCTGCAATTCAATATTAAGAAGCCTGCCCAGTCATACCCAAAGGGGTCTTGGGATCCTTTTCTTGCTGCTATATTTTGCATATGGTGGTGGCCATATTTGGTGATTTGCGTGAAACAAATCGAAATTATTCAAATTTGCCAAGTTGAGCGAATTCCTAAAACTTTAACACTGAATTGATTTGCATCAAATTGATTTGCTCATCTATAATCTTCAGCCTTTACTGTTACAATGTAAGAAATTAAAGCTCTGTGAGAAGGACATGGTAAAGACATGCTTTTAGCTACTGGATATAAAAAAGAAGCTAACTGACAGCAAAAATATGAATTATTGGAAATTAGACTAAATGAAAAAGTTGCTTAAAGTATATAAAAGACTGCACAATTCCAGAAATGAATTGAATGGAAGCTTTAGGCTTCATTGCAAGGTTACCCGTGTTATAAAGATTCATGCCCTACTTGCTTGAGTTTAGCAGTAATCACTTCTGAACAAATCATCACTGCACAAAATTAAACTTATTTTACACTTCAAGATTCTGAAATGTCTTCCACGTCTTTGATGTGGACTACAGAGGATGGAGCTGCTGCTGTCATCCTGCTGTCAAAGGTCGTGATGTTTCGTGCGAGGCATAAAAATGTTACTGATCAAATACCTTTGCACTAAACTGATACGTAAGTACATTTGACCCGATTAAGAGGGGTTATAACCTCCAGTCTCCCACTATCCTGGGAAAATAGATAAGTAATTGCCCCCACACACATACAAACCACCTTCTCATCACATGTGCTGGCCAGTTTGGCACTGATCACAGCTGGGTTTAATCCGCTGACCTGGAAGTAAAGGGATAAGTATATTGTTCCTAATTACGCGTATAAGTACAAATCAGAGGACTGATCACTGGAAGGGATATGTGAAGAGGACTTCTTAGCACAAGATTAAAGGGGATGTAGCAACAAAAAGCAAACTGACTGCTATGTAGGTAAATCCGTGTTAGTGGAGAGAGAGGATGAAGGAAAAATTATAGAATCCTATTATGGGAAACCAGGGAGGTGACACAAAAACACTGATTGTCTGCTAATGCAGTGACTAATACTGTAAAGAATCACAGAAATATTTCATTAGTGAAATAAGCAAAAATTGGTGGCACAGACGCCAGACATGATACTGCTTTTCCAAGCTCCATCCTTTCTTTTCATATAGTGCTAAAGTATTGTAAAGCACGGCAAAGATAACTTATTCGTCCACATGGACTCTTATCCCACTAAAGTCTTTGTTAACGCAAACACAAGTATATACCAATGTTATAAATACGGTCAATTGCAATATATATACTATAACTATATTATACCATTCATATTGTCAAAGGGGATTGTCCCTAGTCAGCACTGTTCGTACAGTTTCAGAATGTGCAGGGGTGCAACCCCACCTATTAGCAGCCAGTTGGCAATATATTCATTACGTTATAGGAGGAATGCAGATAGAAGATAGGAGACACAAAAGCGCAATA
>VIAB01010546.1:19437-29518 GCA_009801035.1 Oophaga pumilio | reverse complement strand
AAAAAAAAAAAAAAAAAAAAAGTGAAAAAATACAGACATTAAACTGCATATCTGTTTTTGAACACTTATCTTGTTTGATACTGCTGTCTGTTTGGGCATGTACTTTTTTTTATCTAGCTTCTTGCTACATTTTTTTTGGGGGGAGGGGTGGGGAAAAAGGATTTTGGTAAAATAAAATAAAAAATTACATACAAATACACCTCACACCAATACTATGGCCTGTTAGCGTATTTGTCTTTGCGGATGTGTAGCATTTCTTAGTACATCTGTTTTGAGAATGGGGGGAATAATTGGGGTGGAAAAGTTTGATAAAAGAAAAAAATTGCCAAGGATGGGATCACATAAAAGAAAAAACACCCATAGGATGGCTAAGAATGTGTGAGCCAAAGGCAACACTACTATTGATACCAGCTGTCTGTGCACTATATCAAACTCAGGTCTCAGTTGGAATTCTTTGCCACTGGTTTGTGTATCAGCAGGGAGGAAGTGGGGGACAGTGACATTATTGAACATATATTATCAGTCAGAATCGCTGACTGGGTTGATCAGGGAAATGCTGTAGATATACTTCAGCAAAGCATTTGACAAAGTATCTCACACAATCCTTATTGAAAAAATTACGAAGTATGGAATGGACAAGGCAACTGTTACGTAGATTCATAACTGGCTTAGTGATCGAAACCAAAGAGTGGTAGTAAATGGCTGCACATCCAGTTGGAAGAATGTCTCAAGTGGGGTACCACAGGGCTCTGTATTGTTCAACATCTTTATCAATGATTTAGATGAAGGAATTGAGGGTAAGCTGATTAAATTTGCTGATGACACAAAGCAAGAAGGGATAGCTAATACTAGAGAAGAAAGGATTCAAAAAGATATAAATAAACTGGAGCAGTGGGCAGCAACTGACAGAATAGTTTTTAACGGAAAAATGCAAAGTACAACATCTGGGCAATAAAAAGGAAAAAAGCAGAGAATGGGAGGAATAGGGCTAAGCAACAGCACATGTGAAAAAGACTTGGGTATACTAATAGATCACAGACTGAACATGAGTCAACAGTGTGATGCAGCAGTGAAAAAGGCAAATACAATTCTGGGATGTATTAACAGAAGCATACAGTGTAGATCATGTGAAGTCATTATTGCCCTCTACTCTGGTCAGACCTCATCTGGAATACTGTGTCCAGTTTTGGGCACCACATTTTAAAAAAAGACAACACACTGGAGCAAGTTCAGAGAAAAGTGACCAAGAATGGTGACCGGTCTGCAAACCATGTCCTATGAGGAACGGTTACAGGATTTGGGAATGTTTAGCTTGCAAAAAAGAAGACCGAGGAGATTTAATAGCTGTCTACAAGTATCTCAAGGGCTGTCACATTGTAGAAGGATCATCTTTATTCTCCTTTGCACAAGGAAAGACTAGAAGCAAGGGGATGAAACTGAATGGGAGGAGACATTAGATATTAGGAAAAACTTTTTGACAGGGTGATCAATGAGTGGAACAGGCTGCCATGAGAGGTTTGTAACTGGTAAGTTCTACTTCAATGGAAATCTTCAAACAGAGGCTGGACAGACTTCTGTCTGGGATGATTTAGTGAATCGTGCTTTGAACAGGGGGTTGGACCAGATGACCCAGGAGGTTCACTTCCAACTCTACCATTCTATGACTCGTCCCAGTCACAGCAGAATAGTGTTACCTCTGCTGGTGACACGATCAGTTTGAGTCAGTGTTCTGCAGAGACCTTCACCTGTTCCCTCAATGACCCCTCCATCTCTTCTGCCGTGTAACCTACAGCACTGTGGGGCTAAGGAACTTTTTCCCCTCAACCATGACAGCACACATGAGAAAGTAGGATCTGCCCCTACTACTAGATAGGAAGCCCAGAACACAAAATAAAAAGGCAACTCCCACTTTCTCCAGTGTGGTTTCCTGTCCTCTGGATGTAGCAGCCTTGAGTACATGACTGGAGCAGCTGTGAATCATGGAACGTCATGGCGTGTTCTATAGAAACCTCTAGTAAGAATGGCAGTGAGTACAGGGGCCCAGTTGGCTGCGGAAATGCTAACAGTCTGGGAGAATCTACATTTGATGCAGTACCTATGTTTAATGTCTAGCCTACAGCCTTGTGGTGCGGAAGCCTGGCTGTGTGGCTTGCATCCTCACATTTCTCGTTTAGGTGCTGTGACTTAGTTGGCTAAAGAATCTGTATTGTCTACAGATCCTGTGTTAGATTCTTAGTAATGTCTTGTGTAGTGCTTGTGTATTAAGCCTAATATCTTGCAAGACTGGTGATCCTTATGTCTGGGCTTGTTGCTTGTGCATTGGGCCTCATGGCTGCCCTCAGGTCTTGTGTGGGGCCTGACGACTCTGGTAGGGTATGTGTGTTGCTATACCTCAGGTTTTGTTTGGCCAGCTTGAAGGCTTTGAGGTTGCGTCATTTGTGGAAGAGCCTGCCACCTTAGGTCTATGATTTTCATCTGCTGTCTGCCTCACGGTAGGACTTGATGGGGCCTTCGATGGAGTATGACTTTCAGTGGTATGTACAGTGTGGGTGCTGTGGCTTTTTGCTTGGTTAGCCAGCCAACTTGGTGTTTGTAGACGAATTACTGCCCTTTACTAGCAATATTGCTGATCTTGGTAACTATAGCTCTGGACGATGCCGTCAGTCTGTGGTGATTCTATTAAACGACAAAGAGGAGACCCTAATAAAATAGTCCCGAGAGTGGTTGGTGAGTCCTATAGATTCCAGTCAATCTCTCATACTTGGGTAGCATATTAAACTGGTCTGCATTTAACATGTGGTCCTCTTGGTAAGGGGTGTAATTGAAGGCGCTAATCAGAATAATGCTAATTTTAATTCCAGTTGATCTTCCAAGTCTGGGATCACAAGATGGGCTGCTAAACATCCATAGCTCAGTTACCCCCCCTAGTTGGAGGTGCAAAATGGACATGGCTGCACTAAGCTGAATTAAACCACCATCCAGTTAAGGCTCCTAGTTGGAGTCTGCAAGTGGTCTTCTGGACGCTAAATTATGAAACTCTCAATACCCCAATCTAGGTGTACGTGTCCATATCTGCGCTGCTGATAAGGATGAATGGCGGACGGTAATCTTCAAAGCTTTATTTTCAAACAGGTTAAAAGTCAACGCGTTTTGAGGTCATGCAGGACCTCTTCCTCAAGACAAAACCTTTCAAGTAAGGTCATGTTTTGTCCTGAGGAAGAGGTCATGCATGACCTCGAAACGCGTTGACTTTTAACCTGTTTGAAAATAAAGCTTTGAAGATTATCGTTCGCCATTCATCTTTATCAGCAGCGCAGATTTGAACACACACACACGGTTTCACCATTTTCCTTGGTCCCTGAAACCGTGTCCTGCAGAAGCTGATCCATGCATTTTACATGTTGCTTACTTGCAACAAAACAAGGTGAGCGTACCTCTCCCCGATGCTCCCCTTGTTTTTAACCAGTTAAGATCCTATTTGCGCTTTATTTGCTCCCCAGATTTTCCACTTCAATACTCCAATCTACTCTTGGGGTAAGATAAACTTGATTGTGCTAAGCTGGGCAGCACTATACTGGTCTTCTCTCCTCAGGGAGGTGCAAGTTGGACTTGCTGGTAGGGGGGCTGATAAACCACTAGTTGCACCAATCTACCCTCCTGGTATGGAGTGGTTAAAATACTTGATTGTGCCAAGTCGGGCGGCACTAAATTGCTCCGTCATCCTAACTGAGGGGTGAGCTGAACTAGCCGGTATGGGACTGACGAGCCATTTTACCAATAACATATGAGGTCTATATCTCTGACTGAGTCACTCGGTGAAGAAATGGGGGGAGTGATGGTTATAATTTGGTTTTCTTAGTTTCTTTGCTCGAAAAATAATCTATTTTGCTTTTTAACTATTTTCAACTATCAGTCTACACGGTTGGATTGTATTATTAGCATTCATTTAAGTTGTAGAATTGATGCCATTTTAGAGAATAGGATAAATTCTATCATCCCTGTATGAATAGTTGATCCTGGCTCTTCTTTATATGGAATAGCTCAGATATGTGGTTTGCCCGTTCTAGTTGTATCAGCTCTTAGTACTTTGCTAGGATGCGGTAACCAGAAATTCCCCATGTTTGAAATCTTGACCTACAAGTGTCCATTTGGCCTAAATACATTTCTCAGGAGACTTTAACATTACATCCTAAGGGATATAACAAAGTACTAAATATTTCTGCTGGTTTCTGGAAACCCTTTGTCATTCTGGGATGCTCAATCTACACTTAATAGCATAGAGTTGGGTAGATTTTGAACACTTGTGATCATTGACACTAGCAGGGTTACATACGGTCCAGATCTTGGTCTTAAGGGGGGCCTTCAATGGAAAATGTCAACAATATTGGAGTAGAAACCCGAGTCAAAGCCTTATTAAGGTTACCAGGTTATTCGAATGACTTAACTTCAGCTTCCATTTCCAGTTCCTATATACTTCAGTAGTTATTTAGGTGAATTAATGATTACAGAATGTGTAATCAAATCTGAGCAAGATAACCAACCATGCATATAAGTGAAGTCTCTCAATATAGACCCTCTCTGGAAAGGAAAAAGTTGTAAATAGTAAAAATTCCTTTTTTACTCTTGTTGGAGCTCCAAATCGATAGACATTAATTTGATTGTGAAAGTTTTAGCTATTCAATCTTCCTTCTTGAAGAACTATCTGTTTAAAGGGAATCTGTCACTCCATTTTTCGTATATAAGCTGCAGCCACCGCCATCAAGGGCTTATCTACAGCATTCTGGAATGCCGTAGATAAGCCCCCAATGTAACCTGAAAGATAAGAAAAACAAGTTATATTATACTCACATGGGGGTGGTCCGGTCCGATGGGCGTCGCAGGTCTGGGTCCGGCGCCTCCCATCTTCTAGCGATGACGTCCTCCTCCTTGCTTCTGGCGCGCTCCTGCGCAGGCATACTTTATCTGCCCTGTTGAGGGCAGAGCAGAGTACTGCAGTGCGCAGGCGCCGGGAAAGGTCAGAGAGGCCAGGCACCTGCGCACTGCAGTACTTTGCTCTGATAAAGTACGCCTGCGCAGGAGCGCGCCAGAAGCGAGGAGGAAGACGACGTCATCGCTAGAAGATGGGAGGTGACGGACCCCGACCTGCGACGCCCATCGGACCGGACCGCCCCCCGGACGAGTATACTGTAACTCGTTTTTCTTATCTTTCAGGTTACATCGGGGGCTTATCTACAGCATTACGGAATGCTGTAGATAAGCCCCTGATGGCGGTCGCTGCAGCTGATATTTGAAAAATGGGGTGACAGAGTCCCTTTAACTGGGATATTCTGGGGATCTTTCTTGAAGTGTAGTATCCTACAGCGGTGCTCCCTCCCTATTAGAGAATTCCTTGGTCATCGTCTCTCGTGTGCTGTCATGGGTGAGGGGAAAAATGATAATTGCTTACCGGTAATTTGATTTTTCTAAACCCCTTGACAGCACCTTATTTTTTCCTCCCTCTGGCTTATGGTTGATAGTGGTTCTCAATCTTCTCTTCTCACAATGAAGAACAGGCTTGAGTGAATGTATAAATACTAAGAGTCAGACCGGAGTCATACTTAACGTATAAAAAATCGGTCCTATTTTGATGGCCGAGAATCGCACAAATGTTCTCCGTATGGTGATCCGTGTGTAATCCGTTTGCAATGCGATGATGCAATTTCCTTGCATCTAAGTATCCGTGTGACATCCGTATGGCATGCATATGGCTTTACATTTCTCACTGATTTTCCTCATTGAATTTAATGGCTCAAAAGCCTGTAATGAGGAAAATGTGTGCGTATTTCTTGCAAGTCACACGTGTGGTGTCGTTTTTTTCTCGCACCCATAGACTTGCATTGGCGAGGCTCGGCCGATATACGCTGCAAATCGCAGCATGCTGCGATTTCCTCCGCACGTATAATAGAGACGAGAAAAAAACGGATGATTGGAGCTGCTCCATACATTAACATTAGTCCGAGTGCTATGCGTTTTTTTTTCTCGCATAGCACTTGTCCGTATTCTACGGTAGTGTGACTCCGACCTAATGATGATAAATTGGGTGACACTTATGACTCCTTGGAAACCACATTGAAGGAGGAAGTGGGAGTTTCTTTTTTATTTTGTGTTTGGGGCTTCATGTCCAGTAATAGGGGATGATCATGGACTTCAGGAAAATCAAATTACTCGTAAGTAATTATCATTATTTCACATCTTCCAGTTGATTTATTGCATGAAATGAACAGCCTGCCTTTGTACTCAGAAGACAGGGGGCTAGAGGAGATTAAGGATACAATTCAAATTTCTAGCTTTGTTGGTGGCTCTGTCAGATGTGGTTGTAGGGGCACTGGCAGTCACATTCTGACTAAGCTGAAAAAAGCATGGAACGCACCTCCAAAAAATCATGCATTGATATAAAGCCGCTAGGCAAAAATATACATTACTAAACATGAGCTTCTTTGTTTAACATTCTGATCAGACTCTGAATTTCACTGCCACGTCATGGCGAACTTCTCAGTTGGTCCTAACTTTTATAACCTTAAAGGAGCGGTGTCATGGGCATATCACTGTTGCAGCGATAATGTACCAGCAGGGTGTGCAGTCTGGTGCCTCATAGCACCCATGCTGTAAGACTGAGTCCCCTTGACTCCAGGCCGCACCGCCCCACAAGCACTAAACCACCGCAACAATGGCTACCACACAACAAATGAAATGAGCTGTGAAACTCACCTTCCTCAAGCTCTCAAAAGAAAGCAAAAATAGAATGTACCCCCTTTTTTGCAGTCTTCTGCTAAATTAAAATAATCTGTGCCAAATGGGAGGAGTGCTGGTACAAAAAAGGGGACCGATCATGCAATACACTGAAAAAGGAGCATGGATGGCACCTCTAAAAATTCTACATTGATCTAATGCCGCTAGCCACAAAATATATATATTACTGAACATGAGGTTCTTAGTTTAACATTGAGACTGTATGAAGCACCCTGCTGTGATTTTGTGCTTGTGGGTTGGTGTGGCCAGTCATGGGGACTCAGTCTTGCTACATGGGTATTGTGAGGCTCTGGGCTGCTCACCCTGTTGGTGCATTGTTGCTGCGGCGGTGGCTAGCACCCGTCGCTCCTCCTTTACTGTAATAAAAGTTAGGACCTACTGAGGTTCGCTGTGACGTAGCAGTGGGCTTCATACAGTCTGATCAGAATGTTAAACTAAGAATCTCTTGTTCAGTTTGTAAATTTTTGCCTAGCAGCATTAATTCAGTGTATGATTTTTTTTGTTTTTAAGGTGCTGTCAATTCTCTTTTTTCAGCACACTCTAAGGTAAATCAGAAAGTGGGAATCGGACAGGGGGAACAAGGACTTCAAAAGGTTTCCCACACTGAAGCAACTGTCACCCATGTCCATGGTGGTGGTGATGATGATGATATTGAGTGTGTTCGGACACAAGATTGGGGTGATGAGGATGTGATGTCATCAGAGGAGGAGGGTGGTAGTGTTGGCAATAAAGAGTATAACCAACAGTTGGCCAAAAGATTTCAGCGCTAATCTGCATCTTCTGTGGTCTGCTCAGTAGCAAGTGATACGGGCGCTATTGTTGGTGGATGAGATTCAACAGCTCCTGAAAGCTCTTATTAAAAAGCTAAAGCTTTTTCAATTAACAAGCAGCAAACCTGATTCTACTCCCCAAACAACGAAACATTTAGAAGCACTGCTTGCCAAAAAGCTACAGTTCCTACCCTGTCCACTGCATGTGTATAAAAACTGGCATGTCCATTATCTGCCCAACCGAAAAGGGATAATTTTTGGACCGTTTTTTAAATGCATGAAAAGTCCATAAATTCTGTGTGTTAAGTAACTCTGGTTGCACCGAGTCAGATATGTTGATGTCATAATTATAGGAGTCTTGTGCTTGTATTGAACCCTAGTCAATCTCTTTAATGCAGTCGTAGGAGACCTTGGAGTGTTTATGGTTTTTTTTCTGGGCAATTGGAGACTTTGCACTACCTATAATTCCCGGGAATTAAATTTTTTTTAGAAAATTCAATTGTTCTTGAAAATTGGAATTTGAAAAGGTTTGGTCATCTCTATAATATAAGTGGTCCTTCAGTTTAGGTCCATTTGTAAGGAATCTACATTGTATACTAAATTCCACATGCAGATATTTTTGGATTAGCTCAGTTATCTCCTTAGTAAATATGTGCAGTGTCGCCTAGCAACCAGATATTTTTATTTTCTTGTTTCCCGTGTGACATCTACATAGTTCCTTGCAAAGATGCAATTATTATCATACAGGTTTGTGTGCTGGTGTGAATATAACAAGCTGGACTGAGAAGGGCAGCATGGAGTTTCCAGTCAGCTGCAGAATGGAAAAAGCAAGAGCCTGATGGAGAGGAGACGGAAGGGAGACACAGGGAACAGGCAAACATGACAGATAGAGGAAAGATTGATAGTAAGACAGAGTGTTGGCCACAGGTACGGCATTCAGAGCATAGGCGGTGTCCGCAGTGACACGCAAACTTTCCAGCTACTGTGGCATTCACAGAATTTTCTTGTCTTTCAATGTCCGCCTGGAGTCAAGGACAACCTGAACCTCTGGGCAGCTCATCAACAACAGCCAGGATACACCTGTCCTGGCCTTCTCCAGCCAGAACATTACAGGAGGGGAGCAGCGAACAAAAGCCATCATGCAAATAGAGAAGGGCAGCTGGGGGGTTGGAGATCTGTCTAGCAGGACTGGCTGTATACATGCATTTATAACTTCCAGCATGGAACATGTATGCCATTGCAGGGTCCCAATAAAGACCACAGTCACTGTCCTGCTGTATGGCACCTCTGCCAGAATACCTGCGAAATAGGACATGCAACAATTTTTATCAATTATTTTATGTCATAGAATCCATGAGAAAAAATCAAAGTGAGATGCAATTTTATTCCACAAATCAGCATATATTAAGGAGACAGGACTAGTCTGCGCTTCCTGCAGACTAGTCTTGCCTCAGATCCTCTAATCACGCACCCTGGGCATCAGTGGCATAAGTAGAGTCTGATGGGCCCAGGTGCAAGACTGGGGTCCCCCCATCCTAATATATAGACCTCCTCCATCCTGGTATATATGTCCCTTACCCTGGGCCCCATCCTGATATATGTCCCCTGTTCTGCCGCTGTTCTTTATTGTATAGAAAAATTAAACCATTATATTCACCAGGGGCACACATAGAAGTAATGGGGCCCCATAGCAGAAGTATAATACACTCCCCATAGTCCTCTATATAATAGAATGCACCCCTCTTAGTTCTCCATATAGTATAATGCACCTCCCATATTTCTTCATATTCGTATAATGCACAGCTCACATCCTTCATATAATGTAATGCACAGTCTAGGGTCATCCATATACAGTGGGGAAAAAAGTGTTTAGTCAGCCACCAATTCTGCAAGTTCTCCCACTTAAAAAGATGAGAAAGGCCTGTAATTGGCATCATAGGCAGACCACAACTATGAAAGTCAAAATGAGAAAACAAATCCAGAAAATCACCTTCTGATTTGGCAAGAGAAAAAAAATTGGGGCCCATTATTCTGTATGGAGCATTATATAGGGCCCATTATTTTGTATGGAGCATTATATGGGACCTATTATTCTGTATGGAGCACTTAATAGGGGACCCATTATACTGTATGAAGCAAAATACAGTATGTAATGGGACCATTATACTGTATGGAGGACTATACTGTGCAAGGATTCACCGGTTTCTGAGCTATTGTAGAGTTTGCAATAGATATCACTATCACTTATATAATGTAAGAAGTAGGTGTAATCTTTGGCATTGTACTATATATTTTTCTGCCGTATCTGTGCATCACGAATCGTGGTATGTTTTAAAGGGACCCACGAAAACCTGGAGCTGGCCCTGGCCACACGTATCCACAAGCTATGTGTGGTGTGGCAGAGCAGCCCCATTTACTTACATGGATCTGAGCTGCAATACTACACATAACCCAAACACAGGTGTGGCGTAGTTAGGGAAGGTTGAAGCCACGTTTTTCTAAACCTGTACCATTCTTCTTAG
>VIAB01010545.1:13695-29181 GCA_009801035.1 Oophaga pumilio | reverse complement strand
GCAGCACACAGCCTAATTATTGACATATCACTAGAATCAGGATCTCAACCTCTACATCATTCTGCTCCCAGATGATTGCTTAAAAAAACCTGATGACAGATTCCTTTTATTTGCGTCCATCTTCAAGCAGTATCACTATTGTTTTAGGAGATCTTCTACATTGTTTGCAGTTGTGCTAATGATGCAGACCACAACTGTAATAGGGTAACAGTTCTTTTGGGAGACAAATGCATTGTAAATTATTCTGTGCCAGTTGTTGTGTTATCCCTGAAATCTGTTCCATTCAGCATCAAATGAATGACAGCTTCCAATTTTGAGCGGACAGAACATTTTTGCTGCATAACTAGAATAGTTTTCCATCGGTGCATGTTCTGATCTGATGACACTTCCAATATAGAAAACATTGTGCAGTGCTCATATGAGCTGGACTCTTAGTTTATCTTTTATTTATAAAGAGTGCAGTGTTCTCCAGGGTTGGAAATACACTAAGAAAAGCCACTAAGTATTATAAATGTATCTTTCGTGCTTGAAGAAGTGACAATGTTCTGTAAATGAGGTACCCGCTATCTTCATAAGAAATGCTTAAAATAGAAAGCAAATTCTGCAATGACTGCTGGAAAATCTGAGAAAATGTATTTTAACCACAGCTGGAGCTCTTGAGATTGAGAGCCTATGACAGGACATCTCTCACAAAGGTTTATTTGGAAAGATTTTTTTTTTTTTTTTTTTTAACAAGCGCAGAAACAGCAAAAATGTCATAAAATTGCTTAACTTCCACTATAGCAAAAGTAAAATCCATCACTGATATTCTGTCTTCCGGAGTGGTAACATCAGTGGGGGTCTGTGATCAATAGCAAGAGGCAATGAACCGTTGATGTAGACCGTGCAGATGCTCTGGAGCACTTGAGGGGGCTCAGCTCTGGGTAATCCCACTTCGATAGTGCCGGACTTCTCTTAATAAAATGAACAAGCCCAAGACAGAAACCATAATGGCCAAAATCCACCACCATAGCGGAGGACACCACTTGTCCTTTGCTAGGCACCTTCTCCCCTCTTATTGGGGATTGAGTATATTGCAGACTGGACATTGCAGTCTCTTGTACTAATGGGACCAAAGTACCCCAATCCGACAATGGTGGCAGGGCAAATCACTTGTATCTGTTCTGCAAACAGAAGGACTTTATGCAAGTTCTATTTACCCCCCCCCAAAAAAAAAGTATAGCCTGCAACATGCTTTATTGTAAAGTTAGCGTAGATGAAGAATAATTGTCGTCCTCTGTTATTTTGCACGCTTGGCATCATTTGCCAATTACTGCTTTCCCCTGGGAGTATCTATTGCATATGATCAGAAATCTCTGGGGAACTTCTATCCATATAACAGCGTGAATCAGCATCACGGAAATTCTGCACTAAAACAAATGAGATCCAATAAATCTGATGACACCGTTTAAAAAAAAACCTGCTTGGTGAAAGTCACATTAGCAGTATATTTTATTTCATATTAACGCGAGAGGCTGACAGCTTCTGTGCAGGCACGGGAGGATTTGTGATATAGCATAATGTTTCTTTAGACTCTTAACCTGTCAATTCCTTGGGAAGAAGTGGCCCCCCTGGGGTGCAAGGTATAAAGTGCCATGGTCGCATTAGTCACTCCTAATGAATTGTTCGCCTGAGTTCTTATCTACATGCAGTCTTTTGTATGGTGAAATGCTGGCTTGCTATATTTTTTGCATAGACAATACCCTGTTACCTTAGCTACAGAGCTACGTCTTGGCTGCATTGGCGCTGTGTGCCAGGCCAGGTCAGGGGCGCTGCCTGTATTTTATGAAACCAAAGGGTTTTTTTTTAATCTTGGTCTGACATGCATTACAATTTTCATTTCCCATACCTCACTGGACATAAGGTACATATAGAGGGTACAATAGCCTACAAGGAGAAATTAAGTGTTAAAGAGATAAACCCTCCCAAGCCGTCTGTATGGGCATGTTGGTCATAGAAGGTTGAATAAACTTATACCATGATATCTGCGAATCAATGTCTTATTCCAGAGAAATCCATGTTTTTCTTAATATGTAAATGATCTGGTAAGATCTATGGGCGGGGCATAGATCTCTCTAAGAATCTGCTTCCAGAGATTATTGTAAATGAAAGGGGGCGATACCAGTGTGAGACATGTAGATTAGGAGAGCAGACTGTCAGTCATTACATGTCTTACACTGGTTAAAGTAATTTCTACAGGCAGATTCTCAGGGAGATCTATGCCCCACCCATAGATCCTAACAGCTCATTTCCATATTAACAAAAATGTGAATTACTCAGGAATAAGAAATCAGATCTCAGGTATCATTTTACGTAGCTCAGGAGGGTTGATCCTTTCAACAGATTTCATTTAAGAAGAAAATTAAGTTGCAAAACAAAAGTAGGGGGCACAAACAACAATCTGGTCTTTCCTTTTGGACATGGCTGATAGTTAGAACTTACAAATATACACATTATTCTTAAAACTCAGAAATTCATTGACCTGTGGCTCATTTCTCTCTTAGCATGGGATATATGGCAGATCCATAACAGAGGGGCTTTCTGACATATATGCCGTACTGTGGGTTGAGCGACCATTCTTGATGGTCAATGCATTGAAATTCCAGAAGAAGGGCAATTCCACAATTGTTTTTTTTTTTTTTTATTATTTACCATGCCCACTATACAGTAAAACTGACCTAGTAACATGATTCTCCAGGTCAGTACAAGTGCACAGATACCAAACATGCATCTCACAAAATTAGAATATCATCAAAAAGTTCATTTATTTCAGTTCAATACAAAAAGTGAATCTCATATTATATAGAGTCATTACACACAGAGTGATCTATTTCACATGTTTATTTCTGTTAATGTCGATGATTATGGCTTACAGCCAATGAAAACCCAAAAGTCATTATCTCAGTAAATTAGAATACTTTATAACACCAGCTTGAAAAAATGATTTTAAAATCTGAAATGTTCCCCTGCTGAAATGTATGTTCAGTAAATGCACTCAATACTTGGTCGGGGCTCCTTTTACATCAATTACTGCATCAATGCGGCGTGGCATGGAGGCGATCAGCCTGTGGCACTGCTGAGGGGTTATGGAAGCCCAGGTTGCTTTGATGGCAGCCTTCAGCTTGTCTGCATTGTTGGGTCTGGTGTCTCTCATCTTCCTCTTGACAATACTCCATAGATTCTCTATGAGGTTAAGGTCAGGCGAGTTTGCTGTTTGTAATGACTATATAATATATGAGTTTCACTTTTTGTATTGAAGAACTGAATTGAATTAACTTTTTGATGATATTCTAATTTATTTACCAGTAACATTTTCATTTTTCAGGATCTGGGGCAGAGTGAGGACTTATTTTTTATGCCCTGAGCTGATGTTTTCACTGATACCATTTTTGGGGTAGATACAATGTTTAGTTAGTTTCTTATTGCATTTTATTGCAATGTTGCGGTTGCCGAGAAAACGTAATTCTGGTATTTCGATTTTTTTATCATTAAGCCATTTACCTATCGGATTAATTTACTTTACATTTTGATAGATCGGACTTTTGAGAATGCAGCAATAAAGAAATATATGTATTCTTTTATTTTTTTTTTAATTGCTTTATTTTTAATGGGGTAAAAGTGGGGTAATTTGAACTGTTATGTTTTATTTTTTCAAATACTTTTTTTCACATTTTACTGCATTTTTTAGTCCCGTTTGGGGACTTGAACCTACGATCATCCGATCACTTGTGCTATACAGCTATGCTGAGCACTGCATCAGCGTCCTATGTCAGAAAGGGGTTAAAGGGAATCTGTCAGCAGGTTTTTGCTATTTAATCTGAGAGCTGCATGATGTCAGGGCAGAGACCCTGATTCCAGCACTGTGTCATTTACTGACCTGCTTCTTGTAGTTTTGATCAAATCACTGTTTTATCGGCAGATTATCACTAGAGGACTAGTAAACCTATTGCCATGTATTCCAATCACGCCACTGCCACTGACTAGCAGCTTTCTGCCTCTGCACAGTGTACATCGAAAGCTGTCAATCAGAGGTGTGGGAGGGGTTATACAGGGCTCAGCATTCAGACAACTGGTAGATCTGCAGCAGAGAAAACAGGGATTTTATCCAAACTGCAAAAAGCAGCCCAGTAAACGATACTAAACTCTCCTCCTGACATCACCCCCACCTGAAACCAAAATACCAGGAATTGTTTGTCCACTGTCTCTAACATCATGAAACTATCTGAATCTCTCCACAACTGAACTTCTAATTTTCCTCCCTCTAGGAGCCGACTTCTACCTGATATTGCAATTGCCTTGGGTGGTTCAACCATAGCTCCCAAGGAGCACACGCACTGTCTTGGAGTTATCTTTTACATAGAACTTTCCTTTACTCCCTACATCTATCAATCTTTAAAACATCTCTAGAATTCGACTTTTTCTTACCTTTGAAACTGCAAAAACTCTTACTGTCACTCTTATTCACTCTCGTCTCGACTACTGCAACTCTGTACTGATTGGTCTCCCGCTTACTAAACTTTCTCCTCTCCAATCCATCCTGAATGCAGCAGCCAGGGTTGTATTTCTGTCCAGCCGCTTCACCGATGTCTCTACCCTGTGCCAGTCTTTGCACTGGTTACCCATCACTACAGAATACAATACAAACTTCTCTGTCACCCACAAAGATTTTCAGTTATGCAAAACCCTACATCTCCTCCCTCATCTCTGTTGTTACGAATCCTGGAGTGGACCCGCTGGATCGCAGTGCCGACCAATCACGGGCGAGCTGACCAGGTGGAACCGACCCCTATACAAGGACCGTTAGGGGCAGGCCCAGGGGGAAGGTATACCACGATAGCTAGTGCCAGAGGGACCAGACAGAGTTCACACAGCGGGTACGGAATTCCGGACAGGGCAGGATACTTACAGGGAGATCTAGGGCAAGGCAGAGTGCACACAGGGAGATGTACAGTGACAGGGACGAAGCAGAGTACGCACTGGGAAGCGAACAGGGACAGAGAGGAACACGCACAGGGAAACACGATAACAGGTATGGAGCAGAGTACACACTGGGAAGCGTACAGGGACAGGGACAGAGCAGAGCACGCACTGCGAAACACACAATACGCACTGGGAAGCGAACAGGGACAGAGCAGAGCATGCACAGCGAAACACACAATAAGAGGTACGTAGCAGAGTACGCACTGGTAAGCGTACAGGGACAGAGCGGAGCACGCACAGGGAAACACACGATAACAGGCACGGAGCAGAGTACACACTAGGAAGCGTACAGGGACCTGAGGGCAAGTCTGCACAGGACAAGTGCAGGAAAAAAATAATCAAGCGCCAAGGCACAGCCGCAGCCGCCTGATAAACCTGACACCAGACGCCGGGTAAGGTCACTTCTGGGTAGGACTCAGGCTGCGAGCTAAAGCACCCGGCAAGCTCACATGCGCGAACAGTGGGGAACCCGAGGACGCCGCCAGGCTGGAAGAGAAGCTGCAGCGCAGCGCGCCCCCACCTGGATGCGGCGATAACATCTGTCTATCCTCTACCCATGCCCTCCGTTCTGTAACTGATCTAAGACTAACATCCTCCATAATCCGAACCTCACACCTCTGTCTCCAAGACTTCTCTTGTGCTGCACCAGTGTTCTGGAATGCACTACCCTTGGCTGTTCAGACTATTATTTAGCCCCCATGTTTTTAATATATCTCTTTAGACAGACCTACTCATCTATCTCCACATCCTCCATGCATGCACCCAATAGCACATGGTAACTATCCTTAGACAGATACCAGATGACCGGATAATGCAGCTTATTTGAAATGTCCTATTTATTATAATGATGGCCGGCCTGGACATAACAGTACGTTCTACCTATTGTGTACCCCCTATCCCCTTATAGACTGTAAGCTTATGAGCAGGACCCTTACTCCTCCTGTAACTGAATAATGTGTTACTATGTGATGTCTTTATTGTCTGTACATGTCCCGCTTAATTGTAAAGTGCTGCGGAATATGTTGGCGCTATAGAAATAAAATTATTACATCATGCTGCTCTCAGATCACATAGCAAAAACCTGGGGACAGAGTCCCTTTAATCATAACCTTGATCAATATTTTGGATTTCTTCAGACTTCTAGAGATGAGAGTAACCCTTTATGACCACACTCACACAGAACCTATCTGACCGGTTGTCCTAGGCGGTGCACAGAAGTGAGGGCCGAAGCCCGCAAAAACCTGATCAAGCAAACATTCACTTGGGGTCTTGCGTGATGTCTTTGACAGACATATATGAACATAAAGTATACTGATATATTATAGGGGTTGGTTTATATGTCCTGTTATATTGATAATACCTGATATAGTGATGTTATAAATGGATGGACTTTTGCATTAAAAAATATACTCTTTAGACCAAATGCATTTTCAGCTGGACCCGCAGAACTGTAAAAGCAGCCAGTCATTTTCCAAATTCAGTTCCTAAAACAGGTTGCACGCAAGCACCAGATGGCCTAATAGACACGCTAGCGGAAAATCTCTGCATGCCCGTACATCTTGTGCTCCCGTAATTACCCTTGTATGTCCAGCATCACATAGTGTTCCAGGATTAAAAGTCACCATATACTACGGTATGTCTTTCATGCAGGTTTTTCTCTGTGTTGGTAATTTGTCCTGTGCTTTAACTAGAATGGCGCTGACCCCGAGGGAAGTGCAGATTCTGGGAGTCTTACTAGGACAACTCTGCCCGACATCTCGCTGGTAAGTGTAAATGTTTCCGAGATTGATAATAATGGGGATCCATGCTGGTGATAGACTCAAATCGACATGGCAGTGTCATCTATTTCCAAGGACGAGCGTACCTCGAGGGCATCATGAACATGGTTTATAGGGCCGATACAATCTGCAGCTGCTGTTACAATGAACAGTTCTGAGAATAGGAGCGGAGAATCCAAAATGAACCTTTCCAGCCCCCAAGGGCGTTCTGCAGATTAAAAGCAATGTTTTATGCATGATCTGTCCATTTATCTGGGCAGGTCAATAGTCTTTTTTTTTTTTACATGGAGCTAATATAATAGACCTATTTAAGGAGAGAAACGATTATGTATGCGAAGACTAGTGAGGAGAGTCTACCCTTGTGATCTGCTGACTTACAGGGGAATGAATTGGTCAATACCTGCTGTAATGTGAATGAACTCAAAGCATTCGCTCTAATAATGAGCGGATCTCATTAATTCTGCTACAAAAGCAGCGTCTGAAATATCAAGGAGAATTCTACCATTCAGCTCATCCATCACTTTTTACTGTATTCTCGACTGATATGTAGAAGAGGTGAGAACGACGTGGATGGGTTAGGCCGGGGTTAAAAAAGGCGAAACTCACAGTCCGTATACGGACCGCAATGTCCATGGTGCGGGAGGGTCTCCTGGCCTCATAGGCACATATGAGACTATACGCTCGGGTCAGGACATAAGAATTACACGTAGCGTTATCCCAGACGGCCTCTCGTTAGAACAGATCATCGCATTAAAACCATTAGGGATCCGACTCCTGTTCGGCATCGTCGCGGGTATGAACATCGTGTATTCTGTCCCCAGCTTTGTCCTTTTGGAACAGCCACTAAAACACGGACCTACGCTTGAAAACTAATAAAACCGACCCGTCGCTCGCTGGAGCGTCCCGTTCACATCAGTTGATCAGCAGGGGGTGTTGATGGTCGGACTGCCACTGATGGTCCATCCTGAGGACAGTCCTGTCATGCTAAAGCTCTGGAAAACCCCTTTACTTGTGGTGTGAATATATCTCACAGTGACTGCATTCTGCTTTTCTAAAATTACCGTAAAAGGTGTAAAGAGCGCGTAAAACAAATACATGTATTATATATTATAAAAAAAATATATATTTTTTTTGCTGTAATTTATATTTGAAATTTTGCGTATTGCTTAGTAATTCTCCATTAATAAGTTACAAAACAGCTCAATCCGGCTGTCAGGAAATTAGAAAAAAACGCAAAGAATAAGCTAAAGCTTCCCCATGAATAATGAATATACTATACACATATAAAGAAACTGTTTCCCTTTTGAGGTGGATACATGATATCTCACCTGCTCTCAGCAGATCAGCCGCAAACTAAATTCAATAGTTGTGGTTTCAATAAAATCAGTGTTTTTTCAGCAGAAGATTATCACTACAGGACGAGGTGTCTTGTGTCTTGCTGCTCTCTGTGTAATCACCACTGATTAGCAGCTTTCTGCCTATGCACAGTGTAAAGAAAAAGCTGCCAATCAGAGGTGTGGGCGGGGTTATACAGAGCTCAGCTTTTCAAGCTCTGCTAGATCTACCGCAGAGAAAACAGTGATTGTATCAAAATAAAAGCAAGCAGCCCAGTAAGTGACACATCGCTGGAATCAGGGTCTCTCTCTCTCATTACATAAACTTCCTTACAGATTCCCTTTACCATGACTCTGAGTACTATGTTTCCTACTGAGATGTATTTAATTCATGGCCTCACATTGATCATGTGGATGCCCAGATGAAAGTTTGAGTTTTGAGACGGCGTTTGGCAGACTTTGTATATAGGCAATTAATTTACTAATATATTAAAGGGGTCTTGTTCATACGGCCTTTTAATTTGTGGGGATCTGCTGGAATCTATACCTGTATTGATTATAAAAGACCTTGGCTTTTATAAAACATCTTTATATATATTTGCAGGATGATATAAATTCGTTCCTAGATGAGCCCCCGGCATACAGACCACCTCCCCCTATACCTACAGAAGAACCTCCTGCAGTTCTACGAAGGCAGAGCGGGGACCGAGCTCAGCGCCCTTCCTCCGGGTCATCTCAGTCCGGGCTCTTCTTCACTGCCCCAACAAGTCCTCCTCCACCACCTTTTATATCACCCACAAACCCAAGTCCACCTCTTCCCCCTCTGACGACACCCCCAACCTCTCCCCTATCATATAATCCAAACCAGGCGATCTATGCTACTATTTTACCTAAAAAACAGACTCCTACATGCCCTGCAACCCAGCTGGCTCTGGTCACGCAGCTACCTCTCACCCCCTTCCCAAGAGTTCAGTCACCTACTAGATTAAAGCCTGTGGTAGAAAGCCCCCCGCAGCCATCTTCCCCTTCGCATACAGATGCATTAGACCCGCGCACAAGTCAACATTTTGTAATGGTGGAAGTCCATCGACCCAACAGTGAACCTGATGTGAATGAAATCCGAGCTGTTCCACAAACTCGAGGTAAGATATTGGTAAACTTTGGCGTTTTTGCCGTTTTGTGCTACAGAGTTGTGGATTCTCGACTGCCTTACTGAAAGAGTGGTTACTGGGAGAAAATGAACACATTTCCTCCTGGGAGCCGCGCGTCGTGCATAGCATGGCTGCAGTCGTTGTGCACAGCACCACTACACTGTATTGCTCCGAAGATGCTCTGCATAGCCGCCTTTAAGTGCTGGGCCGTGCTTATAGCTGTCACTCACCGGCCCTATGACTGAAAGCTAGCTTAACGCTAATGTTAATAAAAACATTTTTAAAGGGTTATTGCCATCTTCATAGATGGATATTGCCAAATAAAGCTTGTAGGAACAAGCACTTTTGCAATTTACTGCTTATTAAAATTTGCAGCCATTCTTAAGATATTAACACTTTTGTTTACAGCTGGTTGCCTAGGAGACAGACCACCACTGCTGCACTACACCGAAGCTGGCCATGATTAGGAGGTACCATCACAATTCTGGGTAGCTTCAAAACAGTGCTTACAAGATCAACAGAAAAGAGCTTGTAAGCTATGCGCATGCTCTGCTGTCTATCAGCAGTGGTCGGTCTCCAAGGCAAAGAGCAATAAATAAAAATGTGCTTAATATCTCAAGTATGGTTGACAATTTTAAAAAGCAGTACATTCCAAATTTGCCTTTTTTTTACAAGCCCTATCCAACAACGCCGATTTATGAAGTACGTTCATCGGGTTCATAATTTTTTGATGTTTTGTTGTGTTTTATCTTTTCTCAGCTCACCTTTGGTATGTTGAATTTCATGGACACATCCGAGTATCCGAGTCTAACTTTGGTCCACTTTTTCATGCAGATCTATATACTTTAGATAACTTTCATTTACACATCACAAAATCTGAATTCTATGCACAGAACGTCCCTAATATTAGCAGTGGAGTGGGACCAGTGTGTAGTGCAGAGCGATTGCACAGAGAACCATACTATGGTGCACATTCCAGTACAAACTAATTATGTTTTGGCAATCGTCCCGTGTTGTAAAAGTAAAAGTCTTATCATCATATCTGACTGGTACATAAAAATGTAATGCCTCATCAATAAAGGAAAAGAGGGAAAATATCGCCCCCTTGTGGTTGCACTGCATAATTCCATGAAGACCGCTATTTGCTGATCTAGAACATTGACTTGTCTGTCCTGAGTTTAGCGGCTGCAGCTGCTGAAATTGCAATTTAATCTGAAGACATATCGTATTTGCAGCTTAAATTTTTTTTTTTAAGTATGGAGGAAAGGGTTATAGCTGTGCAACTGGTGCAAGTCAACTAATATTTATTCCACGGCGCTGTGCTTAATCACAATAACCCTGAAAATAGATGATGTATTTACTAATAAATGTTACTTGCATCTAAACATATATGTATATATACGGAGCTGTCTATTGTATACAGGCTGTCTATATAACCTGTGCATCGTGTTCATCTAGTTCTGCCTTTTGTGTGATTTTTCTATTTTTCTTCAGCCGTCTTGCCTACATCGCCCCCGGCCTCGCTTTCCCAGCTTTCCGACAGCGGGCAAGCACTCAGCGAGGACAGTGGCGTGGACGCCGGCGAGGTCGGTGGGGGCAGCAAAGACAGCAGCCCTCAGCCTCAAAAATTTAAAGGCGCCGAGAACATGACAAAACCAGTAAGCCGAAAGAAGATTTTTGTGTACTCACCGTAAAATCCTTTTCTCCGAGACGCTCATTGGGGGACACAAGACCATGGGTGTTATGCTGCTGCCACTAAGAGGACACTAAGCAATACACAGAGAAAGTTAACTTCTCCTCCTGCAGTATACACCCTCTGTTGGCTCTGGTCTTGTGTCCCCCAATGAGGCGATGGAGAAACAGAAATTATATCTATTTCCACATTAATTTTTAGCCATCCATTTATTGTCGGTGCGTCAAAGATTTAAAACTGATCAGATGAGTTCTCCAATAATGGGACGTTCATGATTGACAAATTATATTTCACTACGACTGAATCGATTTTCAGCTTGGATCACTCTGCTTTAATATCTGCAAAGTCCTAAATTATAAATTAATAGTCGAATATCGTGCCCCCCTCCCTCCATCTGCATGCACCGTTCGGGAAAGTGAAAATGCTTGGGTTAAGTTGACTTTTAAAGCAAATCTATCACAAGCTGTGTACAATTCTCAATAGATCTATTAGACCTGATGAGGTTGGTGTACTTACTTTGAAAGCCCACGTCAAAATGGTTCTATAATTCACTATGAAAATAAACATTCTCAGCTAAAGGCTGGGGTCACAAGACCGTTTTCTCTCCATTCGAGAAAAACAGTCCGATTATACTAACCACACTCCAATCAAAGTTTGATCGAAGTACGATCCAATTTTCTCGGAGGTGGAGAGGTAAAAAAAGGTTTATCCTCCGTCTCCGCTATGTTAGTCCTTGAAAATCAGACCACACTCAGATGACATCTGAATGCTGTCCAATTTTTTTCACGGCACATAGACATGAGTGGGTGAGTGCCATCTGATGCTCGGAAGCAAATCATACATGCTGTGATTTGTATCCTCGGACATGAGCACAACCACATAGAATATCGTGGGTACAAGTGACATCCGTCAAAACCACAGATAGCACTCGTCCGATTTATGTGGCCCAGACAGTGAGAGTGGTCCCCAGTCCATGTTTATTCATTCTCTGCCCATACAGCCTGAGTTACTGAGAGCTGCGGCTTGTACTGAGCAGTGTGAGATCTCAGCAGGAGGAGGCACTGAGGAACAGTCAGGCTGTGTAGGCCGGGAGTGAAATTAAACTTTCTAAAAAGGATTAAAACATCTATTCCGATATGTATTTTTACAGTAAGTACAACAGCATCATCCGGCATAATATTTACTTAATAAATATTTATATTGGATCTGTCACCAGTTCTCACAATACACGCTACATATACTATTCAAAAAAATCTCATGCTTGATGTGACTGGTGTACTTTCTTTGAAAATATGTCAGAATAGCAGTCAAATCCTGATACATTCTATAAAGGGGAACTTTATAAAAAAAAAGATTATAAGGGTAGTCTGACTGATTTTCAAAGTAAGTACACCAGCCTCAGCAGGTATATGATTTAATTAATAAAGTATGCAATATGTATTGTGAAGTCTGGTGACAGATTTGCTCATAGTAGCGACAGATCTGATACATTTCCACCAGTGGGGTATGATCATTGCTTTTATTAATATCAGTCAGATGGTGTAGATGTCTATGACCCCCTGTAGTTACACAGGCTCCATGTTGTGCCCTGTGCTGCAGTCTGATGTCTCTACACAGATAATGGTGAATGTTTTCGGGACTGGCGGCAGACGTTATTATGTTCAGCTCCTTCTGTATTGTGTGCTCCGTGTTAATCTCGTTTATCCGCTCATGTCACTAATCCTTTCACCTATCCCATGATGCTGACTGACGGCACGTCTCCTCTCTTGTAGCCGGGTCTGCTCGAACCTTCTGCCGCCTTAGTGCGTGTAATGAAGACTGCCCCGACCTTGGGAATAGCTATTGAAGGAGGCGCCAGGACGCGACAACCTCTGCCTCGTATTGTAACTATACAGGTAAAGCCGAGGCTCTCACCATCGGACACTGCTACTCCTAAACAGTAAATTCACCGCAATAATCAAATCCAAAAATAAACCATTATTTCACGTTTTATCAACTTCTAGTAACATCTGACTATGCCAAAGACAATATGGCCACTGTCAGCACTCCCACAGACGCTGCAGCCACATTTCTGGGATGCGTTTATAGCCAACCTGTCTATTAACGCCTTCACGACATGCCCTATACGGCTCTGCGGGAGCTGTATCCCTGCAAAGCGGGTTTTTTTAGAACCATTTGCAAAAATTTCTACATTTCAGTTTTTTTTCAGTGAAGATGGGGTGCAGAGTGTACATTAAGGAGAAAAAATGAACTTTTTTGAATTTACCAAACGGCCGCAATGAAACAAAGAATGAAAAATTTAAAGGGGTCTGAATACTTTCCATACCCACTGCATGAGTAAACTCCCTTCCTTGTATAATGATTTTCTGTCTAGATGAGGTTTAAAAAAAGCATTTATATTGCCCCCTGTGGGTGTGATAACATAATTTACAGGAGTTGTCATCATTGCCAGCTCCTGCAAATCTCGAGCACGCGCGCCGCACATTTCGGCAGCGTCACTGCACCTCTGCAGATGGATGGACGCTTTGAAGCTGGAGAACCGCACTTCCAGATTTTTTTCTCATACAAAAATAAGTATTTAGTAAAATAGAAATCTTACATTTTTTCACACTGGCCGCTGGGGTTATTTTAGACTCCTACTTCCTGTTCATGACAGAAGACTTTCCAGCAGTCTCATTATCACTACAGGTAACACATCTATACAAGGCTGATAACACAGGATTCTTCATTCACAATGGGTGATGTCACATCTGTCACGGCTCTCAAAATGATCTTTGCACACATTCATTAGATGCTTCAATAAAAAAAAATACAGTTTGAGACAGTCCTTTGCTTCTAACAACAAGAAGGAAAGTATGGCCAGTTGTCAAAATGTCCTAGGAGCCATTTTTCAACATAACAATGCCAGGCAGCATGTTGCTCGTGCTACTGAGAGCAGCTTGTGGTCTGCAGCGTCTCTGGACTTATCTCCCATCGCACACATCTAGGACGTCATTGGTCAGCAATTGCAAAGGGCACTGCCAGCAGCGGATCTTGATGATTTTCATGCCCACATTCCTCAGACAACCATTAATACCAGACAAGGCTGTAAGTGTGGGGACTTCTGCACATGGCGCTCATGCTACATACTGGCTAAATGAAGATATTCTTTACTTCCACGTTTTCATCATTTCCTGTGATTGGTGTTGCAATTTCAGTGTTGAGTAGTGTCAATTGTGGCATGAAAAAATAAAATTAACATAAAAACTTAATTTAATAGAAGTTTGAATTTAACTCGCCATCTTTATTTTGCTTTCACCCCTTCCTTTTTTTGTAGAGAGGAGGCTCTGCTCATAACTGCAGCAAGCTCCATGTGGGCCAGGTCATCCTAGAGGTGAATGGAGTCTCCTTACAAGATAAAGAACATCGTGAGGCTGCCAGGATCATTGCTGAAGCTTTCAAGACCAAAGAAAAGAATTACATGGACTTTCTGGTCACAGAGTTCAATGTCTCACTATAGTGGCTACTTGTGATATCCAAGTAAAAGCGTGTAACCCAGCCAGGGGGCCAGTGCCACGAGAAACGCGTCCTACATGCTAATGTGTATACTGAGTAGCTGCCATTTGTGTGCCCTTGCTACATACGTGGTTCTGCTGTCCGACATGTGGCTTATATACTCCCGTTATACTATAAATGTGATGTCTGCTTACCGCTGGGGCAGACAGCAGTGAAGGAAAACATATATTGGAGATGATCGATGGATTCCTACTACGTATACGATAAATAGAAAGTGGACGAGGCAGGTCTATTGAGCAAATCAACATCATGGTGGCAAGGGAAAACATGACACCTAGAAGAAAATGTAGGTAGTGATCTGTATCACCTTTACAGATAACTTGTCTATTGCTGTATGGAATTGTGGAGTAACACTGATCTAGCTCCTGATGATAATGAATAAGTGCCAGTTACTTGCTAATTATCAGTCACTTGCTACTTATCATCAGGATGACGCCCAGCAGTGTCTTTACACCTTGATGCCACAACTACAGGTGTGTTGTCGCTAAGAAGACGCTTTCTGCATCTATCCTATGAAACGCAAGCAAAGACAAGACATTTTACATGTAGTTGTGCTGATTCCTCTCTAGACTGATAGATAGCAGCTGGTCGGCGATAGCTTATGGCAGCATACAAATATGACGGACGTCGTCTCCAGTGCTGCTCTGTGCCTGTTACTTATTAGCCTTTAATGGAGGAGAGTGACTCCTGCTACAGTGTGTGAGTGACGTGCAGCCCACGTTGTGACCATTCATGTAATATGTATGTAATTACAGAGCTTGTCACTTTACTTTTTCAATAAACCTCATATTAGAGTAATGATGTGAGCGTGTGGCCATCGCTGGAGCTGAGCACCATGTAGACAATGAAGAGTACGTTGCACTAATGATTTATCATTTGAGGTGAAGCAATCAGAAAGTCGACAATATCGCATCCTGCGTAATATAAAAATCGCCAAACATGAACTCACTGGCAAA
>VIAB01010544.1:56839-73657 GCA_009801035.1 Oophaga pumilio | reverse complement strand
TCCCGGTCTTAATACTAAATTAATAAAAAAATATTTAAAAGAGAAAAAAATGTGTGAGTGTAATGCAATGAAGCAAAACAGATACTTGCTACACTATATGTCTGATAAATCACACTGATCCTGTCACTGCTGCAAGCCAGTGCTGCAAGCACCTCTCTTATCTATCTCCCTCATCAACTGAATCTGTATTATTCACAGAATACAACTCTCTTTTTCTTCACTACTGAAGTTGTTCAACACATTACTGTCTGAACTGTGTGTACAATTTTTCAGGGGTTTTTCTTACAATCGATATTGTGGGCTATTATCTGTATCGTCCTTACACTATCCAAATTCACCACAAAATGGCTGCTGTAATTTCTGTCTGAGTTATTATATAGAAATGAATTTACAAATTAAGAATGTAAATGACCTTGAAATGAAAAATTAAATGAAATAAAAATGACCTTGCTTCTGAATTGCCCAGCATAGCTACTTATTTTTGCCACAGTGGCTGACAGTAGAAGGAAATATTACTGGAGACTGGACAGGTAAGTGTATGAAACAAGTCTGATCTAGAACAGACACTTCTATATTCAGCACAAAAATCAATAGTGTCCATATCCAGACTTCATGTTTCTGTGATTTTAGGCTCTGTTCACATCTACATTGTAGTTTCCATTATGAATAGACACCACAACACAGTGTCAGATCTATTAAAACATATCAAAGCTATTTTTATGTCGTAATATTATTTTAATTGGTTGGGTATTTGGAACAATTAGAAAGGATATATGATTTGCGTTAGAAACAAATTCAAATATGGCACAAAATATCTTTGCTGCAATGTTAACCCCCTGATAAAATAATTACATAAGTAGTGAAATAAAAATTTTGAAAGATGTACAACTAAAAAAATAATAATATAAAAACAATAAAAATCAATTACAAGTTATATTTAGTGTCAACATTAAGGATGAGCGGACCCTTGGATGTTCGGATCAGTTGTGATCGACCGAACTGAAGTCCAAAGTTCGGTTCGGTTGCCAGAATTCTACCTGAGGGGACAGTACAAAGTTCTATATGAGGGGACAGTACAAAGACCTTTCTAATGATCTTTTTACTCTTAGACCTGTGACGGGGACGAGGGGGCATCCTCTACGTCTGGAGGAAAGAAGGTTTAGCCATAATCACAGATGCAGATTCTTTACTGTAAGAGCAGTGAGACTATGGAACTCTCTGCTGTCTAATGTTGTAATGAGTGATTCCTTACTAAAATTTAAGAGGGGACTGGATGCCTTTCTTGAAAAGTATAATATTACAGGCTATATTCACTAGTTTCCTAGATATAGCGTTGATCCAGGGAGCTAGTCTGATTGCCGTATGTGGAGTCGGGAAGGAATTTTTTTCCCCAATGTGAAGCTTACTGTTTGCCACTTGGGTTTTTTTTGCCTTCCTCTGGATCAACATGTTAGGGCAGGTTAGGATAGGATATGGGTTGAACTAGATGGACTTAAAGTCTTCCTTCAACCTTAATAACTATGTTACTATGAACTAGAACCCAAACCACATAGAAATTTATTGGGACCTGAATTTTGGTTTCATTAAATGGCTTTAAAATGTTCCCAGTAAAGGCTAAGGGGCTGCAAAAAGAAGCAAAATGAGGGTAAGGGCAGGACAATTGCAAACAAATGTGGATAGAGAAATCTCTTAAAGGGATTTTCTCATGAACAACGTTTATTTTGAAGTTGATTTGAATCAATACATTTTGGAATAATAATAATTTCCAAAATTGGATGTGTTTAAAAATTGTTTTCCAGGGCTGAGATAATCTTATACATTTTCCCCAGCTATGTCATGTGTAATGGCCGTGTCTTACCCTGCAGAGACATGGTCTGATCATACTACATCTCCAGGGCAGAAGAGGAAGCAAAAGAGAGCATATAGATAGAACAGCATGGGATCACAGCTGATTCTTTTGTGAGATAAAGCATTTCCTTGCCTGTTTTTTTTTTTTTTTAAATGCTTTACCTCAAAGAAACAATTATTCATTATCCCGTGCTGTAATGTTTGTATACTTTTTTGTTTCCCCCCCTGCCATCACACCATGTTCCGTGCTCAGTAAGACACAGTTATTACACAGTACACAGCAGGGGTACATATACAGTATAACATTATTTCAGCACCGGAAAAAAAATTAAACACATCCATTTGTGGAAATTATTATTATTATAAGTTCTATTGATTAATATGAAATTTGTTCATGGGACAACCTCTTAAAATTACATAGAATAAAAAAATTATATGCTTGAACCAGAAGGCGGATGTCCAAGTGCAGTAGGTTGAGGAGGAGGACCTTGAGGTGGAAGTAGTGGTGTATGTGAAAGAGGTGGGGGAGGAAATAACTAATAGAGATGAGCGAATGTGTTCGAAAAACATTTGCCAATCTCAAATGTGGCGCAAATGTAGCACATTTGGATTCGTGTTCGCTTTCACAAGCATTTTTACTCAAAGTCGGCAAAAGTCTGTCACAGGTCGGTAAATTATCGCATTTCCACTAATGCTTTTGTAATTACTTTGGCTATGATAGTGATGCTGTATGATGAGTTTGATGATGGGACGGGGATGTCTAGGTCAGAAGAGCATGTTGCGAGGTTACAGCAGTGGTGAGGTTTTTTTTTCTTCCATTAACTTTATGAGTGTTGATTCCAGCAATCAATCAGGGTGCAGAACCATTCCCAACATCATGACACAAGGTCTTCTGTGATTAGCTACCGAAGTCACATGTTGATGGTGTTATAATAAGCAGACATCTTGTTTTACTGGCGCCATTTGTTCAGTTTTACAGTGCTGAGTGGTCGCTTCTGCATTAGTGATGCTGCTGATAGTGAACTTCTCCTGTGTGAAATCGATCTTCCAGCATCGAAGTAGATTGTGCAAATACTGTGTGGCAGTCTCTGAAATCCCCATTAGCTACTCCAAATAGTTTGTGCTAAAACTATGTTTTGGTAGCAAATCAGAAGGCCAAATTTCCACTTAAAAACTGTTAGGCCTAGTATAGTTGTGCAACCACTAAATGCACTTAGCTATTCAAAATCATTTGTGGTAAAACTGTATTTCAGTGGCAAATCAGAAGGCAACATTTCTTTGTAAAAATCATTAATCCTAACATAGTGTTGCAGCCATGAATCCCAATTAGCTAATCCAAATCATTTGTGCTAAAACTGTGTTTCTGTAGGAATTCAGAAGGCAAGATTTAAATTTAAAAATTGTTAGGTCTTATACATTATAGTGATGCAGCCACTAGGTGCAATTAGCTAGTCCAAATCGTTTGTGCTAAAACTGTGTTTCAGTGGCAAATCAGAAGGCCAGATTGCCACATAAAAATCAATAGGCCTTCTATAGTGTTGCATACACAAGGACCAATTGCCTACTCCTAATCGTTTGTGCAAAAACTGTGCTTCAGTGGCAAATCAGAAGGTCATTTTTCCACTTCAAAATTATTAGACCTAATATAGAGGTGCAGCTGCTAGACACAATTAGCTACTCCAAATCGTTTGTACTATAAGAGTGTTTCAGTTGCAAAGCAGAAGGCCAGATTTCCAAGTTAAAATCATTAGGTCTACTATAGTGTTGCATTCATGAGTGCCAATTAGCTACTCCTAATCGTTTGTGATAAAATTGTGTTTCAGTGGAAAACCGGAAGGCTATATTTCCACTTAAAAATAGTTAGGCATAACAGTGTTATGAAGGCACACTATCTAAGAAAATAAATAGTGGTTATTCATACAGTGACAGGTGACTGACATCTGTGGGCCTAAGGTAGTGAAACAGGAGGGTGCAAGAGGGGAAGGTGTTAATGTGAATGAAAGCTCAACTGAACAAACACCGTGTCATCCTATACTAAGACCACTGACAACATCTGTTACTGGACAGCCTACTCGACTCTCTTTCTTTGGCAGCTACACAGCGGTATGCCTTGTAGATGAGGCACAGAAAGAGAATGTGCTCAAGTGGATGGCAAGGGCTGCATCAATTAGCCTCTCCTCCTCTTCCTCCACTTTAACATTAAATACAATCCTCAGAAGTCCCACTCCCATCACTCTTGTTTCCCCTGCATTAAAACTTTCCCAAGTGACTTAAGGGAACCTCAGATTGGACATTCTGAAGAGCTTTTCACACATTGTATTCCATGGATATCAGAGGTCTACTCCAAAGAAACAGAATTCAGAGGAGGAAAGCATCTGCACCATTTCTCAATATTTTTTCATGTTGGATCCAGGGGTGGATGAAGTAGGGTCCAAACAGAAACATGACCCACGTCATCAGATGTTAACCACCAAGGGTGGAGTTGATCCTGATGAGAATCAAATACCAGAGGAGCACGTGTACTGTATTGTGGTGTCAGGGCTGGAAGAGGAGGAGGGTGACTCTCAGGGTGAGGAGTGTCAGAACAGTTAGGATGACGATGAGGTTGTAGATCCCACTTGGTGTGAACCCAGAGGTATGCAGCTGAGAAGCTCAGCAGAGGAGTTGGAGGAGGAGGAAGATTAGGAGGATGCATTGCGACTTCCCACACAGACACGAAATGATGCAACCATGAAAAGTACTGCAGCCTTAGCCCCAACTCTGCCCATGGCCAGCATGGGTTACGAGTGTGCAGTTTTCAAGAGTGGCAAGGGTTGCCTAGCCTGGACTCTTTTTTGAGAATGCAAAGGATAACCCAACACATGTTATCTGACAAATTTGCTAAAGTAAACTCAGTAAAGGCAAAAATTGCAATAATTTGAAAGTACATTCATGAACTAGTACATGTGCGATTAACATGTTTTGTGTGGGAATCTCACTGCAATAAAATGTAGACTAGTGGGCTTTGCCAACCATAGACTGTTACATCAACCCCTTCTGCTTCTTCTTTCTCCTCCATCACCATTACAAGTATTCAAACACAGGTCTCTGGCCACAGAAACTACAATTGTTTACCCACAACAGTGGGGGTGAGTGAGAGCCAGTCAGCTGTAATGAAAGTAGACACGACAGTTGCTTTTGTGTCACCTAGCACAACCCACCATAACATCTCCGTCTGCATCTCAATCACAGTCCAGCAGTTTGTACTGTTCTCCTTACTCCACCTTCTCTGAGCACAGCTGCCAGCTCTCAGTCCCGCAGTTGTGGTCAAATAAAAGTATGTTTCCTCATACACATGGCAAAGCTAATAGCTTGAACTCTACCATCTCCAATCCATTGGACAAGGAAACGTTGCCTTTCTGTCTGGTGGATACAGACGGTTTCCGAATGTTGATGGCTGTCGCAGTCGCCCAGTACCAGTTGAACAGTAGCCATCACTTCTCAAAGAAAGCTGTGCCTGCGCTATACCAGTATGTCACCGACAGCATCACCTGTTCCTTAAAAAAGCTATGTCTGCCAGGAAACATTTCACCAATGACACATGAACAAGCAAATATGGGCAGGGGCGTTACATCTCGCTGACTGAGCACTGGGTGTCTCTGGTGGCAGTGGGGGCAGGCAGTCAAGGGACTGCTACACAAGTCTTAGAATCCTTAAAGGCTTGCGGGGCAAACTTCTGTATCTAACAGTTCCTCTAATGCTTCTGCCTCCTCCACTTCCTCTACAGCATCACCTGTGCTCTCAACCTCTACCTTAATCAGACACGCTTTCCAACAGTGCAGATAGAATCTCCCCACCTCCGTACTGCACAGCCATGGCTCACCGCAATCAGGCAGTGTTTAAATTAATATGCCTTGAAGATCGCAGTCGAGTTAGAGCAATGTCTGTCTCCACTAAACCTAGAGCCAGGGAAAGCCGTGTGCGGTAACGGTGCAAACCTAGTGGCGCCCCTACGCCATGGCAACCTAACACACGTGCCTTGCATGGCTCATGTCCTCAGCCTGGTGACACAGCAATTTCTATTCCACTATTCTGGCCTGTGTGCAGTCTGCTGGATGCACGGTCGCTGTGTGCTCACTTCTTATGGTCGCATACCACAGGTAATCGAATTGCATCACTGCCGAGATCTTCCGGCCTACAGATTAACTGTTTGATTAGTGATGCTCCAACACAGGGGAATTCCACTCTGTACATGCTGCAGTATATGGCAGCAGTGACGAGCCCTGGTGCCGTATGTCCTTTTGCATACCTTGGGCCAACACAGTCCTGTTGTGGTGCAAATCACGCTTGTGGAGTGGGCACAGGTAAATGACCTCTGCACCCTTCTGTGTAGTTTTTAAGTGGCTACTAAGATGGTTAGCACTGACAATACTGTCATCAGCATCACTATTCCAGTCATCTACATGCTGGAGCACACTTTAAATAGTCTGCATGAGCAGGTGATGGTACCAGTGGAAGAGTTGGAAGCAGAAGAGGATGCGAATGGGATAACAATATCTCAAATTTCCGGACTGTCGTTGCACAGGAGGGTGCCATGGGAGGGTGGCTTACAGCATTCAAGGGGAGCTCAAATTTTGGAAGACAAGGTGATGGCTGCGCAACAGTCAGGAGATGAAGTTGATGATGATATGCTCTATGTTTTCCATGGTTGGAAAGACAGGATTGAGGAAGCAACCTTGAGTGTTACCATGCCACCAACACAGAATGAACTTGGACCTCATGGAAGCACCAGACACATGAGCTCCTTCATGCTGCAAGATGCCCGTGTTCTTAGGGTTAGAAATTATGCTTACTACTGGATTGCCACTCTGTTAGTTCCAAGGTACAAGGGAAAATTTAGCCAAAAGGGGTCACACACTGCTCCCAGAACTTTAACCCCTCAAGGACCAGGAGTATTTCAGTTTTTGCATTTTTAATATTTGCTCCCCTTCTTCATAGAGCCATAGTTTTTTTAATTTTTCAGTAAATATGGCCATGTGAGGGCTTGTTTTTTGAGGCACAAGTTGTAGTTTTGAAATATATAATTGGTTTTAACATCGTATGCTGGAAAATGGGAAAAAAAGTGTGGTGAAATTGCAAAAAAGTGCAATTTCATAGTTTTTTTTTATTTTTTTATTAACTTGTTCATTAAATGCTAAAACGGACCTGTTATTATGATTCTCCAGGTCATTATGAGTTCACAGACACCAAATAAGTATAGGTTATTTTTTATTTAAGTGGCGAAAAAAAAATCCAAAGTTTCTTAAAAAGAAAATTGGCTATTTTCCAATACCCGCAGCATCTCCATTTTTTTGTGATCTGGGGTTGGTGAGGACTTATTTTTTGTACTCCAAGCTGATATTTCTTTCGATTCCATTCATATGTAGATACGATCTTTTGATCACCTGTTTTAATGCGGCGACCAAAAAAACTTAATTCTGGCGTTTTGACTTTTTCTCATTACGCTGTTTAGTGATCAGATTTATTTTTTTTTCTTTTGATAGATTGGACGATTCTGAACATAGTGATACCAAATATGTGTATATTTTATTTTTTATTGTTATATTTTGAATGGGTCGAAAGGGGGTGATATGAGCTTTGATATTTTATTTTTTTTTATATTTTTAAAAACATTCTTTTTTATTTTTCTTGCTTCGATAGTCTCCATGGTTGACTAGAAGCTTCACTACTTTGATTGCCTCTGCTAAACACAGGTGATTTTCAGATTACCTGTGCGTAGCAGAAATGCTCACATGCTATGAGAGCTGACCACTGGGAAAAGTGCGGGCTCAGCACCAGAGCCTGCACCATAATGGGGAGTCTGACGTGAGTGTACTATTGCACAATGTCGGAAAGGGGTTAAACCCCTAAATGCTGCTGTCAAACTTGATCACAGAATTCTGGGAGCCAGCAGAAGGATGACAGCCCCTTTGCCCTTGGATAGGAGAGCCCACGGTGTGACGTGGGGTCCAGATCATTGCCATGGTGACCCAATGTCATTATGATGACATATGGGTCACCAAACCTAGAAAGTAGCTTGATCACGCGCAATGCATGATGAGCAACTTTCTCTGTCAGTGCAGAGGTGACAATTTGTAATAAAAAGAGAAAAGCTACAGACCAAACCAGGGATCACCACAAAATACAGAATGTTTTATTAGGTACAAACAGACATAGAACAATAAAAAACATTAAAAGTCATAAAAATGACAGTTCAAAAAACCCTATTGGCTCCCAATAGAGCCATAAGCTACCCCACAACCAGCCAATATACATAAATAACACAGCTAAGCATATAGATGTTACAAAAAAATATCTAGCCAGTAAAAAGTTCCACACTGTGTAGGAACAAACCTTCCAATTGTTCAAAGACAGCAAAAATGGCCCCACAGGTGAAATATACCCCAACAAAATACAGGGGAGGAAAGAAAAAAGAATGAACCCAGTCAAATATCACCCATAAGAACGCTGATTGGGAGAGCCTGTGGAGATGCCCGACGCGTGTCGTCACCGTCAGATATTTGATAGCCTTGTGTCCTGGAGATTCTTTATGTGGTATTGATCTAGCCTTCTGAATTTATTTATTTGTGTTTTAACCCAGTTTACATTTTCTCACCCATATCTATATTGCACCTTTATTTAGTAACACATCTTCATATTATCTGGTTGTATTGGTCCACACGGACTATTGGGCTTTATATCTATATATGCTTTGTATTTTATTGTAACATCTATATGCTTAGCTGTGTTATTTATGTATATTGGCTGGTTGTGGGGTGGCTTATGGCTCTATAGGGTTTTTTGAACTGTCATTGTTATGACTTTTAATGTTTTTTAATGTTCTATGTCTGTTTGTACCTAATAAAACATTCTGTATTTTGTGGTGATCCCTCGTTTGGTCTGTAACTTTTCTCTTTTTATTACAGTCTTGTCTATATTGACTGCAGATGTATCCCATTTGCATTAGCGTGTGGTGCCCTCCAGGATCTCTTTGATTCATTGAGGTGACAATTTGTATAGCACGGGGATGCTGTTGCATCCCCATGCTATGCAAGAGATCAGCCTGCAAAAAATGATTGTCCTATAGTGGGACAAAGTAAAAAAGTAAAAAAAAAAATGTCAGTAATTGTAAAAAATTTTTAAATATTAAATAAAAAAAATTCAAAGATTTTGTATCCATAAATAAATATTTACATGAAAAAAATATATGAACAATAAAAATCCACATATTTGGTATCACCGCATCTGGGACATCCAGACCTATAAAACTGTCTCACTAGTTAATCCCCTTTAGTGAACACCATAAAAAATAAATAAAAAACAAGGAAAAAACAATGCTTTATCATCATACCACCGAGCAAAAAGTGGATTAACACAATAAAAAAGGATATAACTAAACATGGCACTGCTGAAAAGCTCTCAGAATAAAGTGATGTAAATTAATTATTTTTTCCATATAGCTTTTATCATGTAAAAGTGCCAAAATCTAAAAAAACTATATAAATGGGGTGTAATGTGGTGTAATCATACTGACACAAAAAATAAAACTGCTATATCAATTTTACCACACGCGGAATGACATAACCACCCCAAAAAAATCTTGAATTGCAGGCTTTTGTTCATTCGGCCTCCCAAAAATCGGAATTGAAAGTGATCAAAAATATCATGTACCTCAAAATGGTACATATAAAAAAGTCAACTTGTACTTCAAAAAACAAGCCCTGACATGCCTCTGTGCGTCTGACCTGTGATCTGGTGATGACTGTCTTTTTAGGATTGAATAAAATTGCCGACTGCCTCAGTTTTGTGAACTCCTGAAGAGAAGGACACCACAGAACGGAGGCCAGACGGAGTACATAGTAACTCAATATAGTGAATGGATCTCTCAGGGGTTTCATCTGAACCACGTCACATGGAGATTTAGATGGAAACCCCAAAGCAAGTGGTCTGTGGAGAGCGCCAGATAAATGTGATCCCAAATATTATGTAAAATGTTCCCAATAAAAGCTTCAACTCAATCTACCAAAAAAGCAAGTCCTCACCCAGGTCTGTCATCTGTTAATGGAAATATAGAGGGCTTCCATATTACAGGGAGTGCAAAGTTTTTGGAAAAGTGAAATTGCTCCTCACCCTCTAAAAAAAATTCAACAAATTCTGTGCTCCCAAATCCAAATGCCCCTTCAATTCTGAGCCCCAAAGTGTACCTAAACCATATATAGCGTCCACATGTTTGGCATTTCTGAAGCGATGAGAGCCCACCTAATTTACGGGTGCATGTCTCCAGAAGCACGGGCTGGGATTAAAGTACTGGTGACTGCAACATACTGATCACTGCAGCATACTGGTCACTACAACGGCAGTTGACAATGTTAACTCAGCAAGATTCATTACTGCTTGTTTCTGGAAAATACCAATGGAGTGAAAATTGACACTAAACCTGTAGATAAATTCCCAAAGGGTTATAATTTCCAAAATGGGTCACTTGAGGGCAGATTCTACTCTTCTAGCAATTAGTAGCTCTGAATATGGAATCCTCAAATTGTTCTAGGAAAATCTGCACTCCAGGAGGCAACTAGTACTCCATTCCTCCTGAGTCTCTACGTATGGCTAAGTTGTACTGTACAGCCACATATGGGGCATTGCCACGTTCAGTAGAAATTTGGGGACAAATTATGGTGCCATTTTCACCCCTTCTTGTGTGAAAATGTAAAATCTGGGGTTAAAACAATATTTTGGTGGTAAACATTTATGTTATGATTCGGTAACCGAGGAGGATAATAGGAAAAATAGGGTATGCAACCAGACACCCAGAGAGGTTGGTAACTTAGCGAATTGCAGACCCCTAAACTGACAACACAACTAAAATTAGGCGTGGGACGTACCTACGATGTCCTAGATGCCTCGACACAGCCAAAGAGGTAACTAAGCCTAAAGAGAGAAAGGGGAAAGCTAACTGCCCCGGTGTGGATCCCCAATGGAATAGATAGCCCCCAAACATACAGTACAGACCAAAAGTTTGGACACACCTCATTCAATGATTTTTCTGTATTTTCATGACTATGAAAATTGTAGAATCACACTGAAGGCATCAAAACTATGAATTAACACATGTGGAATTATACATTCCACTTTACAAAAAAGTGTGAAACAACTGAAAATATGTCTTATATTTTAGGTTCTTCAAAGTAGTCACCTTTTGCTTTGATTAATGCTTTGCACGCAGAAAAGGTGAACGGATGGACTCTACATGCCTGGTTCCCACCGTGAAGCATGGAGGAGGTGGTGTGATGATGTGGGGGTGGTTTGCTGGTGACACTGAACTCAGAAACCAAGTCCAAAGTGTTTACAACACATGTAGTTATTTTTTCATCACTGTCCAATGGTATAAAATTCTGAGACACACAAGTGGTGTCAATATAATCGCTGCATGTCTAGATGAATTTATGGAAAGGTGTAGTTTGTAAAATGGGGTCACTTATGGGGGTGCTACTGTTTTGGCACCTCATGGCCTCTCCCAGTGGGTCGTGGCACCTGCAAACCATGACAGTAAAATCTGGCTCTCCTTGCCTTCTGAGCTTTGCACTGTGCATGAATATTTCCCAATTACATGTAGAGTATTGGCTCACTAAAGAAAAAATGGACATCAGTTTTGTAGTAAAAAAAATTCCTATTAGGCCTTAGAAAAATAAAACACTTGGGGCAAAAACAACATTTTAATGTTAAAAATGTAATTTGTTCTTTCTTCACCGCTCAATGGTATACAATTCTGTGAGGCACTTGTGGTGTTAATATGAAAACTGCACGCCTAGATAAATTCATTGGGGAGTGTAGTTTGTAAAATTAGTTCACATATATGGTGTTTCTATTGTTTTGGCACCACGGGGACTCTGCCAATATGAGATGGCACCCTCAAACCGTTCCAGCAAAATCTGAACTTCAATATGATGCCTCTTCTATTCTGAGCTTTGCACTGTGCCTCAGAAGTATTATTCCTTCACGTATGGGGAATCAGCATACTCAGGAGAAATTGCACAACAAATTGTAGGGTGCAATTTCTCCTGTTACCCTTATGAAAATGCAACATATGCAGGCCCAAATAAAAATTTTGTGGGAAAAATTTGATTTTTTTATTGTCACGGTGCAACGTTAAAAACTTCTGTGAAGTTCAATACATAAGAGCAACCTTTGAATGTAAATGCGTTTCGGCCAAATATGCATTTTCACAACAGTTGCACTCAGTAGTGATTCTCTTCTAGAAAGGGATTTCTCTTCCCAGGAGGTGCGATTTGTTAAGTCTAGAAGGTATTGTTCAAGAAATATCCTTGAGTAGGTTGATGAATGTGGAAAGCCTGTTTTTCACATGTCCCCGTATGCATGAGTGCCATTCCTCCATCTCTGCTTGTCGACTTTCTGTGTCTCATTGTGTGGGCCGGCCTCCGTTGACATGCGTGTCTTCGGTGCCGCCCCCCACATGACGCGGATGACTATGACATGACTATGAATGCATCATTCACAGCTCAATTGGAATCCTTCTGCGCACGCACAGCTTTTACATCTTGCAGCCCTCTGCGCCTTTTGCTTATACAGTATATACAGTGGATTCGGAAAGCATTCAGACTTCTTAAAATTTTTCACTCATTGTTTCATTACAGCCATTTGGTAAATTCAAAAAATTCATTTTTTTCTCATTAATGTTCACTCTGCACCCCATCTTTACTGAAAAAACACAGAAATGTAGAAATTTTTGCAAATTTATTAAAAAAGAAAACTGAAATATCACTTGGTCATAAGTATTCAGAGCCTTTGCTCAGTATTGAGTAGAAGCATCCTTTTGAGCTAGTACAGCCATGAGTCTTCTTGGGAATGATGCAACGAGTTTTGCACACCTGGATTTGGGGATCCTCTGCCATTCTTCCTTGCAGATCCTCTCCAGTTCCGTCAGGTTGCATGGTGAAAATTGATGAAAAGCCCTTTTCAGGTCTCTCCAGAGATGCTCAATTGGGTTTAGGTCAGGTCTCTAGCTGGGCCAGTCAAGAGTTGTTCTGAAGCCACTCCTTTGTTATTTTAGCTGTGTGCTTAGAGTCATTGTCTTGTTGGAAGATGAACCTTTGGCGAAGTCAGAGGTCCAGAGCATTCTGGAAGACATTTTCATCCAGGATATCTCTGTACTTGGCCACATTCATGTTTCCTTCAATTGCAATCAATCAACCTGTCGCTGCAGCTGAAAAACAACCCCATTGCATGATGTTGCCACCACCATTTTTCACTGTTGGGATTGTATTGGTCAGGTGATAAGCAGTGCCTGGTTTTCTCCACACATACCGCTTAGAATTAGCACCAAAAAGTTCTATTTTTGTCTCATCAGACCAGAGAATCTTATTTCTCATAGACTGGGATCATGTGTTTTTTAGTAAACTCTATGTGGGCTTTCATATGTCTTGCACTGAGGAGAGGCTTCCATTGGGCCATCTGCCAAAAAGGCACAACTGGTGGAGGACTGCAGTGATAGTTGACTTTGTGGAACTTTCTCCCATCTCCCTACTGCATCTGTGGAGCTTAGCCACAGTGATCTTGTAGTTCTTCTTTACCTCTATCACCATCTATCACCAAGGCTCTTCTCCCACGATTGCTCAAAATGGCAGGACAGCCATGTCTAGGAAGACTTCTGGTTCTCCCAAACTTCTTCTATTTAAGGATTATGGAGTCCACTGTGCTCTTAGGAACCTTGAGTACTGCAGAAATTCTTTTGTAACCTTGGCCAGATCTGTTCCTGGCCACAATTCTGTCTCTGAGCTCCTTGGCGAGTTCCTTTGACCTCATGATTCTCATTTGGTCTGATATGCACTATGAGCTTTGAGATCTTATCTAGATAGGTGTGTGCCTTTACAAATCAAGTCCTATCAGTTTAATTAAACACATCTGGACTCCAATGAAGGAGTAGAACCCTCTCAAGGAGGATCACAAGGAAATGGACAGCATGTGATGTAAATATGAGTGTCTGAGAAAAGGGTCTGAATACTTATAACAATGTGATATTTCAGTTTTTCTTTGTTAATAAATTTGCAAAAATTTCTACATTTCTGGTTTTTATCAGTCAAGATAGGGTGCAGAGTGTACATTAATGAGAAAAAAATGAACTTTTTGCATTTACCAAATGACAGCAAAGAAACAAAGAGTGAAAAATTTAAAGGGGTCTGAAAACTTTCCGAATCAACTGTATGTGCGGTTTGGTGACTTCCGCTTGCCGCCATGTATCTCGGTTCTGATATCACTTCCTGGCACCGTTGGTGCCAGTTTTATGCATAATTCTCTGTGACACAGACTATTTCCGCCCTCTAATCAATTGGTCACTGCTCCCTTTTTAATCCCTGAACTACTCAGCTTGGCACAACCCCTGATGAAGGCAACGCCGAAATGCGCGTTGAGGTGGATTCAGGTGCATCGGTGTCACACATTCACCTGGTTATGACAAACCATGCAAGACTATATTGCTCTGATGGTGCTTCTGGGCTAATTACTATAAGGAACTATAATGTATATATTTTGTCACCCAGATTTTTTTTATACTACCATCATTTATGGGTATTTGGTCTGCTTTGCTATTACTTTGTGGTTTTATACCCGTTTGACTGTATATATTATAAGACCTTCTGCATCCATCTTGCGTCCTTATGATGTTTTGACGCACTTATACACTTTTCTCCCTCACTTACTTTTTTTTATGTAAAAATTAAATAACATGTTTTCAATTTTATATTATATTGGACCTTTTTGATCACCTTTTTTCATGTTCATTTTCTGCGATTGGTCCTGTATTTGTCCTGTACATTAGCATCATAATGATTAGTTTGTTATGCATGTATATTTTACTCTTCTAACCATGGTGCCTTATGCTTTGCTGAGCATTTTCTTCCAGATGATGTCATGGTAGACAGATATCTGACCCATTAAATATCAATGGTTAATTCTTTTGTTTAATGCAGAGATAGCTGCAGCAACAGCTTTTCTTAGAGAAAACAGGAAGGCTCAGTTGAGCTGAACATGAGGGAGCGAGGAGCAATTGTCTATCTATTGTGTATGGACAGCTTAATAATGTTTCTAATTGAAAATGTATTTTATTATGAATTGTTACTATACTGATTGTTTGATCATACAATATAAATTTATTACTATATTTAGCAAGGGATAATAAATTAAGTAAGTTGAGTGATAATGAAACTTCAGATGGATTTGAAGTGTTTATTCTATGATGCTGTCATTGATTATGATATTGAATTGTGGTTTAAATGACTATGTCATTGACTGGTTTTGCTATTGACTGTTAATGACTGTCAATGCTATTGACTGGAATATTGACTTGTGGCTTTGTTAGTCACGATGTACATATAAGTGGAAGTTATTACCCTTTATGTGGAAAGAGGTACAATAAAATTGCAACTGAAAGGAAAAGTGAATATTTTATGGCTCATCAATAATGGTGTGGTAGGAACTGTTTATCTTATCATATGCTTAAGGTGTATACAAAATGTTAATAAAAATTTGCTCAGATTCCTGGAGTATATAATAGGTAATATTTGTTAATAGAATAGTCATTGTCAGTTACATACAGGTCAAATATCCCAAATTTGGTGCTAAGCGCAATCCCACTGCTTAAGTTGTAATTTCAGAGATATTTATTCTGGAATATTAGGTTTGCAAAAATGCAATAGAGAACTGTGTGGACACTATGGTGTACTTAAGAACTTAATTTATATATTAAAATAAATAATTTTGATTCGTCCAGTGGTGGTTGCCAGGGTGGGTATACTTCTAAATGTACAAATGTTGGAACTAGATAGAAATGCAAATAATAAAAGACAAAATAATGTTTAAGAGTTAACATGCCTGTTATAGTGTCTATGTCTAAGTCCAAATAAAAAATGGTCTGCCTTCTTCAATTAGATACTGAAAATAATCTTAAGTATAGTAGACAGTAATAATATATAAACAAACATTAAAATCATACAAATAATATTACATACAATATTGTTGTCCCAGCCTAAAATCACCTTTTAAAAAAATCTAAAAACATTGAGATTGCTAAGATTTCACAAAAAGTGTTCTATGGGTAAGTGTATACACAGTTTTTTGAGGACTTTCTGAAGCAGAAACTGAGTGAATACTGAAAGGATATGCTCCAAATGCTTCTCAAAAATGCAAAACTCCTAAACAAACATATGAGTTTCTATTCTATTTCAACTCCAAAAACTCAGAAAAAAAGTAAGGGTGCATATACTCTAAGAGGCTAATTTAATATATTAAGACTAAACTTAGAGTAAAAAAATAATGTCACCAATCCAGCTGCATCATAGTTTATTCAATACATTGGACCCAAACCCCACACCCCAACACTAAACTTGTAAAATGGTTTTGAGAAGATATGGTTGTTTTATAACAATTGAGGTAGATGCACAAGTATTATACACCAAATCAAAATAATCATTGAAATGCACAAGAAGCCAGATAATAAGAGCAAAATTTAGCAATCATATTGTTAGATGCCAGGATTCTCCCACTGCATGGGGTAAATCCCAAGCCTTATCAGCCTCTGAGGTCTCCCATTCTGCTTTGGCCACAGTGGGAGCTGCTTAGCAAAGACATCAGTCTCATCGTCCTGCTCAGACTCGTGCTGTTTGCTTGGTTCACTTCCTGTGTGTGGTTAGCACAGCAGAGTCACAGAGCAAGCACAACCACCAGTCTAAACTTTCCTGGGGGGTAGCTATAGAGACCCGAACTAGCGTCAATACTGCTTTAATCCTGTGCCGTCTAACAGGGTATAGCTCTGCGTGCTTTATTTTATAGTACCGCTCTGTGGTGTAACAGAGTTAGGTACTTTGCGCTCTGTTCATACTGAGTGACCTGTAATTCGGCGTTATTAACCCCTTAACCCCCAAGGGTGGTTTGCACGTTAAT
>VIAB01010543.1:53645-67545 GCA_009801035.1 Oophaga pumilio | reverse complement strand
TTTTGTTGTAAAAATGAGAAATCGCTGGTCAACTTTAAGCCTTAAAAGTTTCTAACAAAAATAAAATTTGTTTCCAAAATTGTGCTGATGTAAAGTAAACATGTGGAAAATGTTATTTATTAAGTATTTTGTGTGATGTATCTCTCCGATTTAAGGGAATAAAATTAAAAGTTTGAAAATTGCAAAATTTTTGCCATATTTCCATTTTTTCTTAAACGCAAGTCATATCGAAGAAATTTTACTGTTAACATGAAGTACAATATGTCACGAAAAAAAAAAATCTCAGAATCAGCGAGATCCGATAAAAGCGTTCCAGAGTTATAACCTCATAAAGTGACAGTGGTCAGAATTGTAAAAATTTGCTGTCACTAAGGGGTTAAAATACCCCTTTTACTCTATAGAAAGTTTCAGTGCCAGGTTTAGTTTGCTTCCATAGATAGATACTAGAGATGGATCAAGTTCAAAAGAAAAAAGGGGAAAAATGTGTAATTAAACTTTAATTTTTGTTCCATATAATTCTAAAATTATAAATATATACAATTTACATGCATACATCCAATATGGATGTATATGGGGGTCACAAAAATATTTAGAAGTGACACATTGATTCCTGGTAGTGGATACATGTGGGAGTTTTAAATATGAATCAATTGGGATTCTTGACTATTGTCCCTATAAGTTGTTAGTCAGATTATTCACATATTAATTATGACAGAGCTTCTGACAGATGGGTAGAGGCAAATGTTAATATTATTCGTGTCTGTTTGTATCGTGAGAGGCACGATCATTGTGCATTAGTTTTAGTAACAGACTACTGTTAATTGCAGTGCCTTATAAAGCGTGCACCCATAGTTAGAAATTGCATTTATAATTTATGTCTGCAATTCCAGCAATAATGTGTTTTTGTGATTGAACCTGCGGTTAAACAGTTACCAGTTAAATACCACTATGAGTTGTTACAGTGTGCGGTGCATGAGAGCAGGATCACGCTGATGTTACTGCGGGATTTTTACCCAGAGAATGTTTATTATAAGCTGCGCATGTGTGGTGTGGATGATCGCTGCTTGAAAGCCACTACCGGTGGTGTTATCCTGCGGCTACGGTGAGAGTTATATACCACTGAATTATTCAAGCACAATCTCGCCACAACAGTACCATGACATGCGGCGCACTGGCAGCAGGAGTGAACACACGCTGTACAATCAGAGCGTGAGTCCTCAGCTGCAGCTGGATAAAAGCAAATTCTCATTAGATTGATAGCGTGCTGACAATTATGCTCGCACGCTGCACTATTCCTAAATTCCCCATGTCATTCTGTTTTGACTTCCCCATATATTATTCTAACTACTAGGACATGTGTCCCGACGCGCGTTTCGCCGGTATACTGGCTTTTTCTAAGGGCAGGGTCGGCCGTATTCACTGAATATTTATGTACCTTGTCATGATTAATAGATGATTCGGCCAACCACCACATGATATTCAAGCAGAGGGTTTTATAGATAGAATTGGATCAAATAGATTATATTCCCATGTAGCTCGATTGATTTTAACATGGTTTTAGTATAATGAGTTTTTCAGAAGAAATGTCATATATATATATCCTCTGGGACACAGTGTTTTCAACTACAATTAAATTAACTCTTTGAACTATATGTTTTTAATCAAGAAATTATGGACCATTTAAAATGAATAGCTAGCTTCTTCCATAATATGGTCTTAAAATAATTTCATTATTTATGTGTTTTTACTTTTATGATTGTTTTTAACCCAACCACAATAAAATTTCCTATCCATGATATAATATATATTACTAGGAAGAATGTTTTGATCACACCAATATATACCAGAAAGTACCTGAGGTTATTGTATATAACCAAATAAGTTAGTCTATAATATGGCAAGTAGGGTCATACAATCTATAAGTTCTATACTATATAGCCCATTGATCACACTCCAGGTTCATATACATTTAAAAATGTTCCAATGCTTATTCAGGATGCCTGTCATTGCCTGCCAATCTTCGTGATATTCTATGATAAATCTGACATTATTCGCTGGATTGCGTTGTTTGAGGACCACGAGTTCTTCTCTCTTAGTTCTCAAAGTGCCATTATATGCCATCTTGATCATTCTTTGGAGTAATTTCTTTCCAAAAGTCTCACCTAAAGTTCCTGGGCTCTGATCTTGAAGCACTCAAACTTAGAGCAATTCTGATGTAAACGCAGAAATTCCCCTTTTGGGATTGCTCTGATTGCATTCATTGAGTAAGCACTTCTCGTGTCAAGAATACTGTTCGTTGCCGTCTCTTTTCTATACAGATCTGTCTGTATCAGATTATCTGTATCCTTCTGAATCATGATGTCCAAAAAGGTATCTGAGCTTTATGATATGAGAGCGGGAGTTTCAGGTTCAGGTCATTATGATTGATAGTGTCAATAAAATTGAATAACTCTATCTCTGTACCCCGTCAGATGACTAGAACGTCATATATGTAACGTTTCCATGTTATAATGCAATCCATTAAAGATGACATATTTTCAGCAAAAACCATTTCAAACTAGACATCATAGGGGGAGACCTGGACTCCATTTTGTTAAAAAAGTAGAGTGAATGGATCTTCAGGCTCAACACCTTCAACCTCAATGGGTTGAATGAAAATTTCAACTTTGGTTGTTTCCTATCAACCCCGTTGGAGAATGAACATTTCTGAACCCACTTGGTCTTTCTTTTCTCTGGAACACAGTGTTTAAGAATCATAATCAAATAAGATCTGTGTTATGAATGTTTTAGAATGAATTCTGAGCAGAAGCTCCCTCTGGTGGTTACAAACAGTACTGAACCATTCAATGAAGATTGGCAATCAGGAATTACAGACTGGCTGGATATAAGGGAGGTTTCCATCCATCATGGTTGCCGGTGATCAATTGTTCCTGTCTCAACGTTGTTTCCTGGTTCACTTGGAAGCTTGCTGAGTCTTGCCTCTTCTCCTGCTCTCAGATAAGATATTTTCTGTTTTTTGGTTTTGTGCTTTCCATTTGCATTTTTCTCTGCATTTCTGTGAGGTTGGCCAGGTTCCCCTCCCCGGGGGGCTTGGGCCCCTCTAGGTTCCTCTGGAGCCACTGTTGTTGGTTCATTTGCCTTTTCCAGTTTTTTCAGTGGCTGCGGCTGAGTTTTGTTACACCAGAGAACTAATTTAGGTGGTAGAGGTCATGTGATCTCAGGTGCTTTTGCAATTAGTAGTGTTGGCTTTTTTTAGGATTTTTTTGGATTGCAGTAAGTATCCTTCCTATCCATTTCTGTCTAGGCAGATTTGGCCCCAACGTTTGCTCATACTATTTTCTGTCTGTGTCTGTATTTCCTCTTGTCTAACCGCCATTACATGTTTGGGGGCTTCCTATGTTCTTTGGGGATCTGCTCCGGGGCAGATAGCTTTCCTCTTTCTATCTTTAGGTGTAGTTATCCTCTCAGGCTGTGACGAGGCGTCTAGGACCAACGTAGGAACGCTCCACGGCTGCCTTTAGTTGTGGTGGTTAGTCAGGGTACTGCAATCCAGTAGATTCCAACCTCTCTGGTGTATTGCCGTTTTTGCCTGCTCTCCTCAGCTACCAAAACATAACAGATCTGATTATAAATAATACTATGCCACATATGTACCTGGAGTGTGATCAATAGGCTATATAGTATTGAATGTATAGATTGTGTGACCCTACTTGCCATATTATAGACTAATTTGGTTATATACAATAGAAACATACTTTCTGATATATATTGGTGTTATCAAAAAATTCTTCCTAGTAATATATATCATATCATGGATAGGATATTTTATAGTGTTTGGGTTCAAAAAATCATAAAAGTAAAACCACATAAATAATCAAATTATTTTAAAATCATATTATGGAAGAAGCTAGTTATTCATTCTATATGATCCATAATTTCTTGATTAAAAATATATAGTTCTAAGAGCTAATTTAAATGCAGTTGAAAACACTGTGTCCCAGAGGACATATATATGACATTTCTTCTGAAAAATTCATTATACTAAACCAATGCTAAAATCAATCGATCTAGATGGGAATATAATCTATTTGATACAATTCTATCTATAAAACCCTCTGCTTGAATATCATGTGGTGGTTGGCCGATTCACTTGTCAATCATGACAAGGTACATACATATTCAGTGAATACGGCCGACCCTGCCCTTAGAAAAAGCCAGTATACCGGCAAAACGCGCGTCGGGACACATGTCCTAGTAGTTAGAATAATATGTGAGGAAATCAAAACAGAATGACATGGAGAATTTAGGCATAGTGCAGCATGCAAGCATAATTGTCTATCCGATTTAAATCTTATGAGAATTTGCTTTTATCCAGCTGCAGTGGAGGACTCACGCTCTGATTGTACAGCGTGTGTTCACTCCTGCTGCCAGTGCGCCGCATGTCATAGTACTGTTGGGGAGAGATTGCATTTGAATAATTCAGCGGTATATAACTCTCACCGCAGCCGCAGGATAACACCACCGGTAGTGGCTTTCAAGCAGCGATCATCCACACCACACATGAGCAGCTTATAATAAACATTCTCTGGGTAAAAATCACGCAGTAACATCAGCGTGATCCTGCTCTCATGCACCGCACGCTGTAACAACTCATTGTGGTATTTAACTGGTGACAGTTTAACCGCAGGTTCAATCACAAAAGCACATTATTGCTGGAATTGCGGACATAAATTACAACTGCAATTTCTAACTATGGATGCACTCCTTATAAGGCACTGCAATTAGCAGTAATCTATCACTAAAACTAATGCACAGTGATCGTTCTCCTCAAGATACAAACAGGCACGAATAATATTAACATTTGCCTCTACCCATCTGTCAGAAGCTCTGACATAATTAATATGGGAATAATCTGACTAATAACTTGTAGGGACAATAGTCTTGAATCCCATTTGATTTATATTTAAATCTCCCACATTTATCCACTACCAGGAATCAGTGGGTCACATCCAAATATCTTTGGGACCCAATATACATCCATATTGGATGTATGTATGCATATTGTGTAAAGGGAGGACGGGACTGTAGTGGTGACCTGAATTACTGCAACATCTATGTCCAGTCCTTCCCCTACAGAAAACTGTACTCTTCTCTTCAGCATACCTACATCTCCAAGTCCAGCTTCCCCGGGCACTTCCCAGGCAACGACGGTCCCTCTTTCAGGTGACCCCCAGTAATGGAGATACAGCCCAGGATAACTTGAACATTCTCTTCACTTAACAAATCACACTTTACATCCACAGTTGGCCCATCATGGATTGCACTTGTTTCCTTATCTTTCCCTGCTTTGCTGTCACTTCTGTGCAGTACACACCCAGATCGGACCGTCCTAGACTGCTGCCCAGTACCTTCCTGGCCTGACCTCGCTAAGATGACATTATCTTCTGCCTGTTTCACCCCAGACTCGAAATCATCGGTCACCAGGTTTGGCTGCCTCTGGTAAAGTATCCGGCCCATCTGTACCCATCTCTTCGAAGCTCCAACTTCCTTCATCTCCTCAGTCCAACCGACTCCTGCCCTAAAAGCATCTGCCCAGGCTATGAGTCGCCACATCTTCCTTCTCTGTACTGGCCCACTGATATGATGCACAGTGGCCGTGGATAACTTAGGCTGCAGCACTTCAATGTTATATGACTGCCTAGCTGTCCGGACCTATAGCCCATGTGGACACTTGGACTCTCTGGCACTGTCTGAACTAACTTCCTAGAAACTTCTCTCTTACTATCCGGCAGCCCCTCCTACACTTAACCCTTTGTAGACATCCTATCAACTATACCTAACAGTGCACACTAGTATGCCCCCATTTAGTGGCCCATAAAGGAATTGCATCTACCCTTATCTATAGGAGCTATATACTAAAATGCCCTCCTCTAATGTCCCAAAAGGATGCACTTTATTTTCCATAAACTGTACATGAGCATTAGTAAACATTATATATAATGAAGAGCATGACAACACGTTATAATATTACATTAGAAGGAACACAACATAATATAATATAGTTCTACAGAGAATGGTAACACATGTATGAATGTGGCAGTACCATAAAAGTGAGCAGTAATACATATTACTATGTAGCAGTACCACAAATATTTACATAGACATTACCAACATTAGCATATATATACACCAATATACTGAGAACAACAAGAGGAAGGGAAGCAAGGAGGTAATTCTATCTCACCTCCTTACAATTGCACACATTTATAATTTTATATTTATATGGAATAAAAGTTAAATATTAATTACACATTTTCCCCCTTTTTTCTTTTGAACTTGATCCATAATTCACTGGTGGTGCACACTAAATGTGTAATTTTGTCTTAAGAGAACTGATCAATTAAAAAATAGATGCTAAAGTTGGATGAACCATAACAAGTAGCAACCATCAGCAGCATTTGCTTGGCTTGTATACTGTAGGTCTAATATTGGACTACAACATCAAAAAGTGTGCAAAAAACGAAAACATTGTTTAACAACACGTACATTTTGTGAGGTAGACAATTGTGCATACATTTCTGGATTATAAAGTATTTTCTCTTGGCTTAAAAATAAATATGACTTGTCTGTCGTACAATACAGGAAGCACTGTTTCTGTGAAACACAAGCCTTGGTTGCAGGATTGTGGCTAGCACTGAGGGGTTTAATACTGACCCTCCTTGTTTGCAAGTGTGAAGAATAAAAAATCCACCCCCTTTTCAATGATTCAGCATTGCAGTAGTATACCATAATCAGATTAGTCCTTTTTCTAATGTCTATTTGAAAATAGATTTGTGCTCAGACCTTCTATCACTGCAGTGGAAAATCCTAAAATGACTAGCATGGCCAGCCCCCACCTTTCATACTAGCTGTAATAGTCCAACCTGATTGTCTGGGTTACACCATGTGATGTGTTAGCTTGGCAATTTTTTTTGGCAATTCTCAAAAAATTTGATTCATAGAGTGCTCAAATTTGCAGTTGTTCCTCCATGGATCAATCTACTCATCGATAATAGATAATGTTTTTAGATGAATGCCTTATAACAATGAGAAAAAAAGAAGCTACCACATTCCCCAACATCAAAAATACATATTGCATATCAGTATTCACACTTTAGTAAAAATATATTAGAGATAAGTATAATATGTTTAGAAGAACTGAAGGGCTATGCTCGCTTCTACGCAGTTATCAGGTGTATGCTACTTTGTAATGGTGATGGTGACAGATTATGAGAACGTGACAACAAATAGTGATTGGCGGCATGTCTTATGGGAAATTTGTCACACAAACAGGGATTGTGATTCAGAAAGATATATACATAAAAACATATAAACATGATGCAAATACTTGGATTTAAAGCACAACACTTGACTGTATTCCCATGCATACGCTATGAATATGAATTAATGTAAATGTAGAATTATGTATCTATTATAGGCAAACATGTAATATAAGACAGATTTCTGTTTACACCGGTTGCCAGTGTTGTCTGTAGCTGCTACTTTACAGAAGCATATATTTAGATGCACACATTGGGGATTAACGTGAAAGGCATTGATTTCAGAATGACCTTCACCCTACTTACACATGGCACATAACTGTATAAATGTATCTTTACCATGGACCTTTATTAGGATGACATTAGTTGCACAGAAATATTAAGGCATCTAAAATGTCTTTTCAAGGTCAGGTTCCAATGTAATTTAAAGTTGACTGTGATAATGGCTCTATCAGTCATAACAACCCATGTTACACATTGAGTGACAGCTAAACTTAGTGAATGACATATGTAGGGTCATTCCCATGTAATCATGGATTCAGAAATACTGACATTTTTCAGCTCCAGTGAAGGCAAACTTGGCATAAAAATATAACTAAAGGTCTATGTGTTGTACGTAAATACATATATATTTGAATACATATGTTTAATATTATCAGATTGTATAACCTTCCTATCATTGTATCTAATATTCACTCATGCAGTTAGATAGATGTTTTGTTTTACAAAGACTCTGATAAGATAAATAGGAATAGAGAGATTTAAGATGTAAAAAATAATAGTTTTAATGGCTCACAATTTGGCCTCTATTCTACACAAAAACTTGTTATAAAATTCATAGGTTCTGAAATTTCTGAAGACTGTGCTGCAGGATACAATAAGCTGTGTAGAATCCTGCTCGTTACTCTGAGCTTACTTCAGTCCTGTAAAATCCTAATACTCTTGCTCCTGCACTGAAGATGGTAGCCTAGTATCAGGGGAAGGACGCTGATTAATTTATTGCAGCCTGCACAGACTTTACGTGTTCTGTACAGCGGGTTATTATGAAAAATTGCCAGCAGAGTGATTTAAAGAAGCACTCCTCCTATCAAAGGTTTTATCCTTTTAATATATTGCAGTCACCATATTGTATAACACTGTATAATTACAATTGCTCATTTTGCCTTTCTACTGAGCTAATTTTTCTGCTTTCCATTAGGTCTATGACATCAGGTGATTAAAAACTGACTAGCTGAATCCTTCTAAGCTCTATGTAGAAACAGGAGGTTACTTTTCTCTGCACAATTCATAAAGCACTACAAAAGTCCTTGGCAGGGGTGAGGTAGCAGCAGCTAGGTCAGGAGTTGAAGAGGGTAATGAGTCATGCAAGGACCAAAAACTTCCTGTTTTCACATAAAGCAGAGAAAAGAGAACAATTAACTAGTAGAAAGGCAAAATGAGCAACTGTAAGAACACAGTGGTATATAATATGATGATTGCAATATGTTAAAAGGATAAAAACTTTGATTGGAGGACTTTAAAAAAAATATTTATGCAGCAGAGTTCAGCACTTTAATCATTTTCTTGAGAAATTGAAGGTATGCTTTAAATTAGGAAAATTTGTACTTTTATTTAATTTGTGGTGACGTACTTCGCAGATTCTTAGATCACTACAGAGGGTTCTGATCTGATCGGTAGTAGAGAAGTACAAGTGCTGTGGAGTGCATTTTTGCATACAGGAAAAACATATACCAAATTTGTGTAGAAACAGAGGGACCACATAAGACAGAAAATCAGATCCAATATACTAATGAATAACGGTCGGAAATAATAAGGTTGAAAATTAGATCCAACATACTGATGAAAAATGGTGCACTTTTATCTTTCACACTAAAAACCGACATTTGAATGATGCATTATTTGTAGAAATTTAGGTTACATTCATAATTTTTGCCTTCTTTTGTGTCTGCAGGGCTATTGATACTTATTAGTGATGAGTGAGCACTAAAATGCAAGGGTACTCGCTACTCGAGTTGAGCAAATCGTAATATTTGGGCGCTTGACCTGAGTAACAAGCAAAAGGAAAATCAAAGGGAAACTCGAGCATTTTTTCCAGAGCCCCCTCCCTGGCGGGGGTCTAAAAATTGCTGAAAGCAATGGAAACAGCACTGAGATGGCATGGGAACAGCATGTGGAAGACCCCTGAAAGCTTATTTGAATCCCAGGTTGCTGCTTGGAACAAGGTTGTCAGAGCATTACACCACTTTTACGGCCTGACAATAAAACATTCAAAATTGCAGTTAAAATGGATTTGACTAGAAAAAATGTTAAGGAACATTTTTTCCAGGATAACGACTTGTATATAAGGCAAAATAAATAAGAGAAAAAAATGTTCCTCCGCACCTAGGACTATGTTCACATGCAGCGTTTTTGCACGTTTTGCGTTGCTTTCAATGTTGAAAAAAACATTCTACAGGAAAAGTAATTTTATCATTTTAATACCTTATCTGGCCATGTGGCATGTAAGACATAATCAGACACAGCCTGTTTAAATTATGAAGGAGGGACTCTGAAAGTCACAATTTTTTTTCCAGGTGCACTGGCACTCACTATTGTCTGAGGCCATCAGGCGGCCCTCACTCTAATTTTAGAGGGCCAGCAGCCAGACCTCACTAAGCATTTTTTATTTGCATATATATACTGCAATATAATTTATCCATCTGAGGTGGGCAAATTTTCTTTTTTGCATTAATACTGTAAAGTTTGAAGCTTGAAGGGCCAGAAGGCAGCTCTCGCAATTTATTGAGGGACAGCAGGCAGCTCCCACTATTTTTAGAGGGCCAGCAGCTGTCTTGCAGACAGAAGAGATCAAGATAGAGTGTTTTTTGTAAAACACATCATTCTACTGTTTACTGTAAATGTAATGAGTCATACAAATAAAAGAACACAGTAGTTACAGTCAAATATGGTGGAGGTTCAAAGAAATTTAGGGGTTGTTTTGCTGCCTCCAGCCATGGGTACCTTGACTGTTTGCAAGGCATCATGAAATGTGAAGATTCCCAAAGGATTTTGGGTTGCAATGTAATGCCCTGGGTCAAAAATCTGGGTTTGCATCCTAGGTCATGGGTCTTCCAGCAGGACAATGACACCGACCATATTTAAAGAAGCACCCAGAAATAGATAGAAGCAAAGAACTTGAGAGTTCAGAAATTCTAATTCCAGCTCCAGTAGCGTAAAGTGAGCCACTACTACCTCCTACATACAGATGCTAAAGAGAAACTGTAAATGTACACACGCTTAATATCAGTTAATTTTGCCTGCTATGAAGAATTTCTGAGTACAGAACACTGCAAAAAACATGAATTGGTCAATGAGTCCATGGAAGGAATCAACAGCAAGGCTCAGAATTTATAATCCTTAACTAGATGCCTGTCACACTCTATACCTACTGCAACACCTAAATGCAGACAAATTGCAGATAAGAGAGGTATTATTGTGGAATATAGCAGGGATTTGAACCGGCCCTGAAAAGATTTATTCTTGTACGTGGCACCAACAAACTCTGGAGGAACGCAACTAACACTGCCACCTTTGATGAATTTTTGAGTACAGCTCACTGTAGAAAATATGAATTGGTCAATGAGTCCATGGGTAGAAGCATCACTAAGGCTTAGATTTTATAAAACAATGATCCCTGACTAGATGCCATATCATATGCTATCCTTACTGCCACACCCACCATAGATGAAGTGCAGATAAGAGCAGTACTATTATAACAAAATAGAATCTATTTGAATTAGCCCTGAATAAAGTGATTAGTTTAATGTAGCAGAATCAAGGACTCTTATTTCATCAACCCTACTGGGAATATAGTGGAGTGTTTCACATCTACATACCCTGATATGGAGGAAACCAGAATCTTCTGTATTTACTGTACAAACTCTTCTGTCTCGACTGTGAAATTCTGTATGCAATGTGAGAGCTCCCTATTTGATGACCACCTGACAGCCCACAAGGCACTGAATCATATACTAATAGAACAGGCTCTCCATGCATGTGTTGTGACAGTGAAACAGCCACAACACATGCAACTGCGGTGCTGAACAGATGATTATTGGGAGCGCTTCAGTTATCCAGGTTCCTGATGCAGCTTCTTCGGTAAGCGCTATAGCTTGCCAAATAAGGAGGGAGTCGACAATGTTCGCTCATCTCTAGAACAGATACAAAAGCAATGCTGATAAGAAACGGTTGTCAGGTCCAGACCTGGGTGTGAATGATTTAGTATGGCTGTCTACCAGAAATATTAAATTGAAATTTTCCTGGAAATTACTGTAGGTACTAGGTTTATTGGTCCTTGCAAGGTGGTCGCCATAATTAACCCTGTGGATTTTCATCTTGAGCTTTTTCTAACTCTTAAAATCCACATTTTCCACAAGTCATTGTGCAAAAAATATGTAGCGCCTGTAGAGCCGTCACCCATGCCGCCACCACAGATTATTTCTGATGGTAATTTAGAGTTTCAGGTGGCAAGATTTGTGGATTTTCATATGGTTCACTACTGTTTACAATACATTGTGCACTGGAAGAATATGGTCCTGAAGAGAGGATGTGGGTACCAACATCTGAAGTTAATGCCAGTAAACTAATTTGGTTCTTACATATGGGCCATCCAGAAAAACCCAGTCCCGAGGGTCCAATGGCCCCTGGAAGACATGGAGTTAGACGTTCACGTTAGTTAATGAATCGCAGAACTTCTTTATAGATGATGTAATTTGTGTCCCATATTAAATGGATTTAGTTTCTTCTGGTGCTGAAGAGGTTAATGACCCATTGTATGCTGGTCAGAAATATTTAGCTCCATTTCAGCTGCTACTGATCTAGTCATTACTTCTTCCTATATAAACCGGTCAGACCTTCTTGTCCCTGTCTGTGAAAGATTTTTCTTACTGTGCTGTATGCAAAAGCCAAGTGTTTGGAGTACAGTGGTTGTAGAAGTGTTCTGTGGTTAGCTGTAGTACGTGTGTGTTTATCTCCTGGTCCCTGTTCCCGTTTAGTTTATTCCTTCCTGTTCCTATCCTCCTCCCTATTGTTGGTTAGTGCTTTTGCATAATAGAGGTTTTCTGTTATCCCTGTTATGTCTTTTGTATCTTGTTTACATTACATTTCTGTATCATGCCTCATGGGGTGGGGAAGGGGATAGATCAGAGTTCAACTGAGTACTCCAGGGACAGAGATAGTTAGAATCCCAGTTCCAGGGACAGTTTGAGGCCCTCTTTCCTTACTGAATACTATCACAGCGTGACAGATTGCTCCTATTTTCAGTGACCTCACCTTCCCCAATTAATATATTTTTTGAGAGGGGAGAGGAGAAGTGGAGATCCATGCAGAGGAGGCGTTAAGGCTAGCAATTGTGACTTTTGCTATTGTGCTCCATGATTTCTATTTATGCACCTGAAATAAAATATACTATAAAAATTGTGTTCGTTTGAACCAAAAAAAATACTTATATGGTATTTCTGTCATTTATTTTACTGTTGTGAAAAATGGTATAAAGTTAGAATTGCAACACTAAAAACACATTTAAAGTAATGTATGATAAATGGGACACCACCTGGGGCTTAGAAGAAAACTGTATCTAAACTCACTATGCTTATTATTATTGATTTTTCTAAAGGTTAAAAGTCATGATTTTAAAAGAGAAATACTTTTTGCTATATGTAAAGTGCAAACAGAATTCAAACTCCCATTACATAAAATGCCTGTAGCAAAAGTTTTCGGCCATATGAAGAAAGTGTTTGTACACCTATCTTTAACAAAAAGAAAAAAATTAGAACAATTTTCAGTTTACAGAATTACATTAATATTCAACAAGCAAAAAATAGCTTCAGCCTTTAATGGATAGGGTAGGTTTGATATTGGAGCTAATCATGTTAAGAGAAACATTTAAAAAAAAGGCAAACAGAATTGACCAATTAACTTTTCATGTCCATTGTAAAATTTAATGTTTCTTTCCAATACAATGCAGATGCACAGACCATTTTTCCTTCCTACACGTACTCAGCTAGGAATGCTGTTTGCCAATAATGCTTTCAATTGAAACAGAAGATATTTTTATTGTGGAAACTCATTAGAATGAATTGCCTCCCATTGATGTGGATGAGCATCAGCTGATAACTGTGCGTGGATCTACAAAATCCTTTGTGCTTGGGGTTTTATTGTGATGTTCATTTTACATCTTGGCTTGTGTTGTACCCCAGAAACCAATAATAATGTCCTGGGTGCCCTTAAGCTTTATCTGTGGTGCTTTATATATGAGCCATCATCTCTTGTGTGACCATCTCTCTTTCTTTGATGTAACTATTCAGCCAGGCATTGGGCCAGTTCTTTAACAGATGAGACTTTACACCGCCCTTGGGCAGAAAAGCAGATTAAATTGTTACTACCAAAACCAGATAATAGTCACAGTGCAGCCTGACTTTGGGAAAAACCTGATTTGTTTGCGATTTAAACTTGAAAAGCTAAAGAGAAAATATATAAAAATATTTACTTAAAATAAGATATGACAAGAATAATTGCTTTCGTTTTATTTTTTTATGTTTTTT
>VIAB01010543.1:8937-27392 GCA_009801035.1 Oophaga pumilio | reverse complement strand
CATTAACGTGCAAACCACCCTTGGGGTGAAGGGGTTAAGCAATTTCTGTGTGGGTAGTCGGCCCCATGTTTTGTGGGGAAAATCTGTGGGGGCACTTTGCACCCTGGTCTGTGGGTGAAATTTTTAATCACCTTCTGTGGGGGTACAGTGTAGCATGGTCTGGGGTGATATATTTCATTAGCTACTGTGGGGTTACTCTGTCCCACGATCTTGGGTTGTCATGGTTCAGAGACTCCTAAAATCATTTAAAATGGACTGGAACATAACCATTCCTTTTTGGTAAGGACCCTGAAAACATGCATGCAGTCAATAAAACTCATAGTCCTCGCTTTGTGCTCCTGCAACTGAAGTCCAGCAGAAACAGGCGCAACAAAACAAAAACTAAAGATTAAATGTTCTCGGCTGTAATAGAATCCTTTAGCCTCAAGGGTATTGCTTTTAATCCCTCCAGTACTCAACCACATAAAGGCCTACACAAGGCCACAAGGGTGTTAACGTAAACACTCAGAAGAAGAAAAAAATCTCTTAGCGTCCAACTATCAGACGTCATATTAAGACCCATGTGGTCTCCATCCATTTTCAAGGCATACCATGACTAAGACCGCAAGAGGTTGAAACGCGTTGATTGTTATGGGGACACTATCCTTCCTTTCCTTTGTTCATTTGTATTTTTGATACATACATTTTAAAATGTTTTGAATAAAATAATTGATTTTATTGGATTACACGCTGGAGATATGTTTCCCCTTCCATTTTCCATTGTGAACCACACCTCTGATCAAGGCTCCTCCGTGCGTGTTTAATCAGAGAAACCTGCACAAGACTGGTGAGCTGACTATTTTCCTTTTCCCCTTCACCCATGCTATTGACCTCCTTAATTATGGCCGCAGTTCCAACAAACAAGAAAATAGATTAGAAACGGACTACTATTCAATTATCTTGGGTATTTTGGTGTGTTTTGAGCAATAATTTTTTCAAGGTAAACACTTCGGCCCCTGGGACCCTTAGGAAACATCATTGGGGAGGTGTCCCAATGCAAAAGGCTGGGTCTGCCAGTAGCAAGCTTTGCTGCTGACTGCCACCTTGATCTAGAAACAAACTGCAAGCTTTTTATCTGTGTCTGCTCTACTGTATGCTACTGAAGGTAAAAGTTTAACTCTGTGGGAGAACTGTGAAAACATTCTCTGTGGTTAAAATTTGTAATCAGTTTCTGTGGGGGTACTCTGCCCCATGCTGTGTGAGTGAAATTAAAACCAACTTCTGTGGGGGTACTGTGCCCTGTGGTCTGGGGGTGACCTTTTCAATCAGCTTCTGTGGGGGTACTCTGCCCCATGCTCTGTGGGTGAAAAGTTATCAGTTTCTGCTGGGGTACTGTTCCCCATGCTTTGTGGGTGACATTTTAATCAGCTTCTGTGGAGGTACTGTGTCCCATGGTCTGGGGGTGAAATTTTTAATTAGCTTCTGTGAGGGTACTGTGCCCATGGTTGGGGGTGAAATTTTAAATCAGCTTCTGTGGGGTAACTCTATGCAATATGTACATTCTGCATAATTCCATAGGGCCAAATACTGCTGCACTAGTGGTGAGGAGCACAACAAGTAGAGGAGTTTTCTAGCAACCAGAAAAACGACTACTGTAGGAAGTTGGGAAATAGAAGTGCAGCAAAGGCCAGACAAATGGTGGTAGGGGAATCTATTAGGCAGAAAGACAGGGTTATCTGCCACTGAGACTATGAATGCCTAACAATGTGTTGTTTACCGGGTACTCAGGTTCGGCCTTTTATGGATCAATAGACAAATTGCTGGGTTGGGCTGGTGAAAACCCAGCAGTCATGGTACACATTGGTACCAATGACAAAGTTAGAAGGAGGTGTAAGGTCCTTAAAATGATTATGGGGTAGTAGGAGAGAAGATGAAGTTGTTTACAGTCACTAGAAAGACAGTGGAAGCTTAAAGAGATAGATAAGTGGCTTAGAAATTGGTGTAGGAAGGAAGGGTTTGGGTTCATGGAGAACTGGGCTGACTTCTCTGTCGACTACAGGCTGTGCAGTAGGGACAGGCTGCACCTCATTGAGGTGGGTGCAGCTGTCCTTGGGAAAAAATGGTCAGGCGAATGGAAGAGCTTTTAAACTAGGATCTAGGAGGAGGAAGAATAGCTGTGGTAAAAAGGGTATTGATAAAATAGACAGAGAGAGTGAGCCAGTAGGGAGTAATGCGGATTTAGGAGGGTGGGGGCGGGAATGTGCAAGGAAAGTAGGGAGTTGAGTAGGAGTAATAAATGTGCTAATAATATTAAATGTCTGCTGGCAAATGCAAGAAGTCTTGCAAACAAAATGAATGAATTGGAATCTCTTATGTAGGATACAGATTATGATGTAGTGGGCATTACAGAAAACTGACTGGATGAAAGCCTTGACTGGGTGAGAAACATAGGGGTTAAAATACATTCAGAAAGGACAGGAGAGACAAAAAGGGTGTGAATTTTCGCTAAATCCAACATTGAGGGAGCTGCGACAATGTAGAGTTAGTATGGGTAAATGTACATGGGGATGGAAATAATGGAAAGCTGCTAATTGGAGTTTGCTATAAGCCTCCAAATACAGCTGAATAGGTAGAGTATGAAATGCTGCAACAAATTAAAAAAGCAGCAAATAATTATAAGGACCTTAGTATGGGGACTTTAGCACAACCAGAAGATCATGTGTCCCATTGATTATCTGGATTGTTAAAGCCTGCAAGTTCTTATCTGCAATTGAAAACAATTACCTCTCTCAGCTGGTAGATGAATCTACCAGGAGAGATAATATGCCTGATCTAGTTATGTCAAATAGGCCAGATACAATTTCAAATCTACAGGTCAGGGAGCATTTGGGATGCAGTGACCATAATATGGTAAGTTTTAATGTAATTTTCAATCAAACATTCAAGAGGGGATATGCAAAAACGTGGAACTTTAGGAATGCTGTTTTCAACAAATTAAGGGAAAAGCTTAATCATATAGCCTGGGACCATGTCATGGTAGCTGGTAATACTGAACATAAATAGGGCAAATTTAAGGAAATACTGCTAGAATCCTGTAGAAAACTTATACCCTCTGGTAATATATTGTCCACCAATAAGAAGAAACTATTATGGATAAATAAGACCGTGAAAAGTTTATTAAGACAAAAACAAAGGGCCTAGAATACAGAAATAGCATTTCAAAGGTATAAAGATCTCAATAAAAAATGTAAAAAAGAAATCAAGCATGCAAAGTTATCTACAGAGAAACAAATCACCAGTGACAATAAAATAAATACCAACATTTTTTATAAATACATCTATGCCAAAAAGAAAAAAATAGATAGTACCCGCCCCTTAAAAGACGATAATAAGATAATTACAGAGGACAAAGAAAAGACTGAGATATTAAACAGTCACTTTTCATCCGTGTATTCCCCAAGAATAGACAGGTCCAGGGAGCTTTCAACAAAACAAAAATTAAGGTTCACCACCTGATATAACTAGTTTAACGCATGAAGAAGTACGCGTGCGTCTGAGCAAATTAAACATTGACAAATCCCCCGGCCCAGATGGCAGTCATTCATGGATACTGAGGGAATTGAGCTCAGTAAGTGACAGACCAATGTATCTTTTATTCTTAAGCTCTCTTGTAACAGAATTGGTGCCACAGGATTGGAGGATGGCTCATTAGGGTAACAATATTTAAGAAAAGTAATAAGGTGGATGTAGGCAACTACTTTCAGGTAAGTCTGAAATCAGTAGTGTGCAAAGTTTTTGAGGGCATTATAAAAGATGACCTGCAGAAATATATTGCAGATAATATAATAATTAACAACCAGCACAGATTCAAGAAAAATAAGTTGTGTCTAACCAACATGTTGGGTTTCTATGAGGAGGTTAAGTGCAAATCTGGATGTTGGTAATGCAGCTGATGTAATTTATCTGGACTTTGCAAAAGTATTTGATACTGTATCACATAACAGTCTTATACTGATGCTACAGAAGCAGGGAATAGGTTAAATTATATGCAGATGAGTAAAGAATTGGCTAAAAGACAGGAAACAGTCATCATAAATGGTACGTTCTCTAAATGGGATAGTCAGCAGTGGGGTACCGCCGGAATCTGTACTAGTATCTATTATTTTTATCCTTTTTTTCTAATGACCTTTTGGATCTGATTGATAGTAAAATGTCAGTCTTTGTTGACAAATCCAATCTATGTAGGATATTAAAATTTGACCATGACATTACAATATTGCAAAACGATCTGGACAAGATGACTGAATGGGTAAACACTTGGCAAATGAGATTTAAAGTTGATAAATGTAAAGTAATGTAAATAAGGGCGAGAAGAGACCAAACAAATGATAGTGTTCACACTTAGCACAAAATAATCATAAAATCAAATAAATTTAATTAGAGACTTTCAGCACATACAAGAAATTGGGTTAAAATGACTTAAAACGTGACAACATGAGAGTCATAATGGAACATCACTCTACCTCCGGAATTTATTCTCGTGACATGCGACATTGAATCGCTTTACTCCAATATTAACCACCAGGATGGTATCAATGCCATCATATTCTTCTTGGACAAATGTAATCATGTTGGTCATGGACAAGATTCGTTTCTCATTGACTTGTTGCATTTTGTTCTGCATCACAATTATTTTCTTTTCAACAGAACATTCTTTCTACAGACATCTGGAATGGCGAAGGGGGCCCGTTGGGCACCGGCCTACGCTAATGTCTTTCTAGGATAGTGGGAGGAGAACACTGTCTATCCATCCAAGGGCTTCCAAGAACAGGTTCATCGTTGGCATCCTTTTATAGATGACATATTCTTCTTATGGGTGGGCACTGAAGCAGAATGCTCACAGTTGTTGGATGGCTTTAACCAGAATTCTCATAACACCTTCCTCACACATTCTTTCTCTACCAGCTCTGCCATCTTTCTGGACCTCAGGGTCTTTATACATGATTCAAGCTTGGCTACTGACTTGTTCTGCAAACCAACTGCCACTAAATCACTATTGGAGTGTAACAGCTTTCATCCCGTTCACACTAAGGTGGGTGTGCCCAACTTCCAGTTTCTAAGGGTCAAACATAACTGTACACTTGATCAAGATTTTCTCTCCCAGGCTAAAGGTCTCATGAATCGATTCAAACAACGTGGTTACCATAAGAGTGTCATATCCACAGCCTTCCAGCGCTTTCGACAACAAGATCAAGTTTTGCTTCTTTCTCCGTGTACTCGTGAGGCAGACTCAAGATCAAGATTCCTTACCGACTACAATAACAGCTGGCACCAGGAGAGGAGCATTCTATCCAGGCATTGGCCAATTTTAACTACGGATGGCCAAACCTCCATGGTGGCAAGCGCACGGCCTCTCCTTACAGCAAGGAGAGCTCCAAATTTGCGGGACCTCCTCACCAAGAGCCACTTTTTGAGGCCTACTATAAAACTTAACAGGGGTATTACACTTAAGGGGTCTTTCCCATGTGGAGACAGTAATGTCTGCCTGTTCATGAGTCCAACCCGGGTCTCCTTTTTGAATCCTCTTAACCTCAGAAAACATCCACTAAAATCGTATATCAATTGTAAGACAACGGATGTGATATACGCACTTATCTGTCCTTGCAACAAGGTTTATGTGGGGGCAAACGTCACAGGAGCTAAGGAAAATGGCTCAAAAGCACACCTCCACCATACATCTGGCAGCAGCTGACCTTAGAAAGGGTAAAACCCTTACCCCTGTCGCTGCCCATTTTTTAGCCCTACATAAGGGCACAGCCTCCAATATTAATGTTGTGGATCTACAGAAGATCACCAACAATGGAAGAAATGGCAGTAATCACAAACGACTTCTACAAATTGAGTCGAGGTGGATTTTTGAGCTACAGTCTGTGGCACCCACTGGGCTCAATGAGGAGCTCTTATTCACTGGCTTCTTATTTGTGGTCCCATAATCCCACTGATGAAGTGATGACAATTTGTAATCTTATGGTTGTTTACCTCTTTTTTCATCCATACCAGGTCATTTTGACCTCAACCACCCAGTATCTCATCTTGGATTTGTGACACGGTTATTCACATCAAGCAACACTTTGAAAATTGCCATCTTCCATCCTCTGTATATCCAAGCATCTGACCCGTTCATATTTACCAACGAAGCTGACGAAGCTGTTGCTGAGCAGCAATACGTGTGGGGTCTTCCCACATCCCTTCCCCATGAGGACAGCATGCCCCTTATCAGCTACTCAAATGAGTTCCCTCTAAATCGGTCAGGTAATTACCTTTATGGGGGTTTTATCCCTCACTCTTGCCTCACGTTTCTGTGCAAGCCAGCACAACCTGATCCTTGCTTTTCATCTTGATTCTTTGCATTCATGTCTTGCTGCTAAATGTGCATTGGTCACCTTATGCAGCTGATCTTACGTCAGGTTGCTGGTCTATTTGCTTCTGTTACCCTATAGCCATGCAGATTATCTTGCATAAGCACTATACAATATTTTACATACATGGCTAGGGGGATATTCTTACTTTTTGGCTGATCAGAATTGCCACTCTACATGGTTCATGTGTTTTGAGGAGTACTCCTTATTACCTAGTGATTCTGATCAGTGCATATTATACCTTAATACTGGGGTTAATTTATGTTTTTTTGTGCCTGACCTATTGACTTATGGAGCAATATTTATTTATTTATTTACTTGTTGTCCCACATGGTTATTTTTTGTTAGGGGTATATTTTGTCTCTCTTGTTGTCACATGTTTTCAAGTGAGTTTAACCAAATTTCTTGTGTGTGTTGAAAATCTCTAATTAAATTTACCTGATTTTATGATTATTCCATACTAGGTTTGCACACCATCATTTGTTTGGTCTCTTCTCTCCCCTATTTACAGTCTGTAATCCAGGCTAAAGCCACCTGTATCACATAGCGAGATAGCTAGCGAGATCGCTGCTGAGTCACAAGTTTTATGATGCAAACAGCGATCTCCCCAGCGATATCGCTGTGTGTGACACTTAACAGCGACCAGCCCCCCTGCCGGGTATCGCTGATCGTTCTGGAATGTCCTGGACATTTTTTTGATCATTGGTCTCCCACTGGCCAGGCGGGAGACCAGCGATCAGCGAGCTGGAGCTGGTAACCAAGGTAAACATCGGGTTTCTAGGCGCCTAGAAACCCAATGTGTACGTTAGATACCAGCGCGCTGGTGCAGGGGAGCAGGTAACCAAGGTAAATATCGGGTTTCTAGGCGCCGCGCGGCACCTAGAAATCCGATGTGTATGTTAGGTACCAGCGCGCTGGTGCAGGGGAGCTAGTAACTAAGGTAAACATCGGGTTTCTAAGTGCCTGGCGGCGTTTAGAAACCCGCTGCTTACCTTGGCTACCATCTCCCTGCACCAGCGCGCTGGTATCTAACGTATCCTGTGGGTAACTAAGCGACGTGCATTGCTTCTTACCCGCATAGTCGCTGTCCTGATTGCTGCTGAGATCTGCCTGTTTGGCAGCTCACCAGCGATCATGTAGCGACACACCAGCGATCCTGACAAGTTCATATCATTGTCGGGATCGCTGGTGAGTCGCTATGTGTGACGGGGCCTTAAGTGTTGCACCGTACTATTTACCCATAAAGTTGACAATTGATAGTGCACCCTGATCTCCCTTTATCCAAATGTAAAATAATGCACTTTGGACAGAATAATCATATTGCTGCCCATATATTTAATATGAGTATACCTGGAACTGGAGAACATGAGAAGGATTTGTTTATTCTGGTTACGAGTAAGAATTTTTTTTTTCGGTGTCTAAAAAGAGAGATAAAAGAGAGATAAAATCCCGTAATGCAAGCGATTTGTTACCCCGTTATAAATCACTTGTGAGGCCACATCTAGAATATGAGTCCAGTTTTGGGTTCCATATTTTAAAAAGGTTATTCGGAAGTTAAAGTCAGCTCATAGGTGGGCAACTATAATATTGCATTAGATGGAAGGCCTCTCAAATGATGAGAGGTTGGAAAAGTTGGGCTTCTTTAGAAAAAAACATACCTCAGAGGAGATCTCATTCACAAGTACAAATACAGTTGGGAAAATAAGTATTTGATAAACTGCTGATTTTGCAAGTTTTCCCACCTACAAAGAATGGAGAGGTCTGTAATTTTTATATAGGTACACTTCAACTGTGAGAAACAAAATCTAACTAAAAATCCAGAACATCACTATATATGATTTTTACATAATTAATTAGCATTTTATTTCCTGAAATAAGTATTTGATTAAATAGAAAAACAGAATTTAATATTTGTTACAGAAACCATTATTTGCAATTACAGAGGTCAGATGTCTCCTGTAGTTCTTGTCCAAGTTTGCACACACTGTAGCAGGGATTTTGGCCCACTACTCCATACAGATCTTCTCCAAATCTTTCAGGTTTTAGGGCTGTTGCTGGGCAACATTGAGTTTCAGCTCCCTCCAAAGATTTTCTATTGGGTTTCTGGTATGGAGAATGGCTATGCCATTCCAGGACCTTGAAATGCTTATTACGGAGCCACTCCTTAGTTGCCCTGGCTGTGTGTTTCAGGGAATTGTCATGCTGGTAGACCCAGCCATGACTCATTTTCAATGCTCTTACTGAAGGAATGAGGTTGTTGGCCAAAATCTCACGATACATGACCCCATCCTCCCTTCAATACGGTGCAGTCGTCCTGTCCCCTTTGCAGAAAAGCACCCCCAAAGTATGATGTTTTCCCCACCATGCTTCACAGTTGGGATTGTGTTCTTAGCGTTGTACTCATCCTTCTTCCTCCAAACACAGTGAGTATAGTTGATACGAAAAAAAAGTTATATTTTGGTCTCATCTGACAACATGACCTTCTCCCATGCCTCCTCTGGGTCATCCAGATGATCATTGGTGAAATTCAAATGGGCCTGGACATGTGAGCAGTGGGACTTTGTTTGCACTGCATGATATTAATCCATGTTGGCGTAGTGTGTTACTAATGGTAATGTTTGAGACTGTGGCCCCAGCTCTCTTCAGGTCATTGAACAGGTCCTCGCATGTAGTTCAGGGCTGAATCTTGACCTTTCTCAGAATGATCCTTACCCCACTAGGCAAAATCTTGCATGGAGCCTCAGACCAAGGAAGACAGACAGTTATCTTGTGTTTCTTGTATTTCTTGGCCACCAGTAGGCATACGAGCATGTGAACTCCACAGTCTGCACACGTCTGAAATCCATAGCTTAGATTAAACACTGAGCCAGGGATGTGATGCACCAAAGGTAAAGTGGACTGGATAATGGGCTGAGATCAGCGGGGACAGCCAAAGAGGTAGGGGCGTTATCAAAAGGTTAAAAATAAAATACAAATATACTCACTTCATCGCTCATCTTTTTGGCTGTCCTTGCTGCTCTTTTATCCTCTGTGTCTCTGTCACATCACATCTATTGCCTGGTGCATGCTCTAGGCCAGAGCTTCTGGCTGCACTCAGGTCCCAGGGTCTAGTTTCCAAAATAGGGTCACTTGTGGGGGGTTTCCACTGTTTAGACACATCAGGAACTCTCCAAACGCGTCAAGGCGCCCGCTCTCGATTATAGACAATTTTACATTCAAAACCTGAAATGGTACTCCTTCCATACCGAGCCCCACCGTGCGCCTAAAGAGTGGTTTTCCTCCGGACATGGGGTATCGGCATACTCAGGAGAAATTGCACAAGAAATATGGTGGTTCAATTTCTCCTGACACCCTTGAGAAAATAAAAAAAATTGTGTCCGAAATAATATTTTTGTGAAAAAATTTGCTTCAGTTCTTGTGACATAATGCTCTGTTTTAGGAGCATAAAAAATAAAAGTTTGAAAATTGAGAAATTATCTAAATTTTTGCCAAATTTACATTTTTTTCACAAAAAAAGACAAGTAATTTTAAAAAAATTTCACCACTATCATAAAGTACAATATGTCACGCAAAAACAGTCTCAGAATCAGTGGGATCCGTTGAAGAGCTCCAGAGTTTTAACCACATAAAGTGACAGTGGTCAGATTTCAAAATTAAGGCCTTGTCATTAGCCTACAGAGTGGCTTTGTCTTTAATGGGTTAAACAGGTATACCAGAACAGACTTAGACAGTTAAATGGATGAATTAAGTGTAATAATTTCTTTTATGATTTTTGATAAGGCAGATTAATTCTCTCTGTTGAAAAAAGGACAAATTAATAACAAATGTCAGCAGGTAGGAAAACAGCATCAAAATGTTGGAAAAGCTCACAGCTGCAAGGTGTTCGGTTGCCAAATTGGAGTAGGAAACCAGAGGAAAAGTAATACGTGTGTACAATGTATACATATAATATCTACATTTTTAAACATTAATATATTCCCCGGCAAATGTCATAGCCTAGACTGCTAAGTTGGTCAGGAGGTACAAGCAAGGCAAGAATGTTGCCCGACTGAAGCAAGCAATATTGTTGTGGTGAATAGTCTTGTTAAATTAAACTAGTTAAACAATGCTCAACACCGTAACCTTTATTTGGGTATTTTCTTTATGATTTTTTTTGGGGGGAGGTAGGGGTTCATTTGTCCATCCCTTGAGAAAAAATTCACTGTAACCCAGAAATGCTGCATTGCTAACTGGCTATACGCAGGTTTACACCTGGTTTTCTGTTTGGAAGTGACCGTCAGTCTTTGAAATTTGTATAAACCTTGAAAGGAACATGCAAAAGAACATGCAGTTTTGTTGTGGCATGCACGGTGCCTAAATTGGAGTATTAAAACAGATATTCTAAAATTAAAATGTGTCATAATTTTTAAAGATTTAAGTAAAAAATAGCACCTATGGGCATTCAAAAAAAGGCCAGGACAAGACAAGCTAGGTTGCTTTACTGTACAACCCAAAAGCCATCTTTCACGATGTGCTATTCTGGAATAAGGTAGAGGGGGCATCAAACTGTCCCTGGAGCTGGGATTATACCTATCCTTGTCCAGGGGATACTCTTAAAGGTAGAGAGGCTCAGTTCTCTGACCTTACTGTGCTCCAAAATGCACACTGAACTATTCCCTCCCCCACTCAGGGAGGTATGGGATAGATGTGAAATGGATAGCACAAACCAGACAGACAGGGGAATGAAAGGAAACTGCAATCACACAAAAACCCTCATGCAACAACAAAGGGGAGAACCAAGGAACAATAGGAGTGACCAATCAAATGGGAGAGGATAAGGAAATACTCACACAACCAAAACAATGCAGAAAACTCTTAGAGTAAGAGTTAGTGTCATGACAGAGCTGTTGGGTGACCCTGGACCAGGGGCTCCTTCCCTGTCCCTAACTCACCCTACTTCCTGGGATGCTTCTGAAGGTGAACATGCCTGGACCTCCACCCTTGCCTTAACTCCTAATGTAGCCCTCCGACTTTTCTCTTCCCCCCACCTAGGGAATAGGGGCGTTACATGGCACCGTAGTACACCAACCCGACAAACAAGGCAACACAGGTAGGGGAATTAACCAAAATAGAGAAGGATAGGGAATTACCACACATACAAACCAAGCAACAGTCACTGATAACTCCTCCAACTCTTCTTCTCATATGAACTCCTCTCCCTCCATTAGCCATGCAGCAAATGCTAGCTCTGACAAGGCTTTGTATCAGAGGCCAGATTATAAAGGGGAAATGAGTGGCTAACCGAGCTCAACTGCGAACACAGTGATTTCCAACATAGACGATTAACCCCTGTTCTGCCAGTAGAAATAAACACCATTAAAATGAAGGAGAAGTCCTTCTTCTCAGTGCCAGAGTAAGTGCAATCAGACGCTGCGGTCTTCTGACTCCACACTGTCGCGGTAACCCCGCGACAGTTAGCACCAAAAAATTGCCACAAAAAGGACTAATCCTTCACCACCAAACTGGGTACTTGTAAGCTACCACCAGCAGGAAACAGAGGAAGCAGTGGGGTTTAAATAGAAGGCCCAGCACAGTGATAGGCCAAATAGCAAATGGAAAACACCTGGTGTAAGAAAGGAGTGTACGAAAGACCCATGATCAGCACCTATACAGCGACAGGATCTCTGGTGGCTCATGGTCTCTCTGCACTACCATTCTCCTCTTTGTAGAAGTCTACAGAATGGATATGTGATGGAATGGCATCGCCGCCCCATGCCTGGAGTCTGACATCCTGTTTGTGTGTCGGCACTATAACATTTGTTCGTTGGTCCGTAAGCCCTTGTCAGGATTCTGAATTAGTTGAGTACATGACGTTTTTTATTTTAAATAAAACTTATAGTGTTCCTTTGCAGTCGTGATAATGTGTGGGGGCCCCTCATACAGTGTGTGGTTACAGTGGGGGACCCTGAAACAGTGTGACAGTGTGGGGGCCTTCATGCATTCTAGAGGGGCCTTCAAAGTGTGGGGGTCATTAAATACTTTAGGGGCAAAAGTTGGCCCCATTATACAGTTTGGGGACTAATGTAGGGTCCATTACATAGTTCGATAACTTATGTGGGTGTCGTTTTACAATTTGGGAGTTAATGTGGGCACCATTATACAGTGTAGGAGCCATTAAACAGTGTAGGAGCTAAAGTGGGGGCCATTATACAGTTTGGTGGCTAATGAAAGGAAAGGGCTATTACACAGTTTGGGGGCTAACATGCAGGCCATTATACAGTTTGAGAGCTAATAAGGGGGCCATTATGCAGTTTAGGGGCTAATGCGGGGGGCATTATACAGTGTGGGACTTAAAGCGGGGACATTATACAGTTTAGGGGCTACTGAGGGGTCATCATGTATTGTGGGAGCTTTTCATACTGTGGGTGGACCCTTTATATATTGTAGAGTCATCTGTAGGGGGTCCTCAAAAAGTTGGGGGCATTATACAGCATGGGAGCTATTGTGGGGGCCATTATTCAGTGTTTGGCCTACAATGTGGTTTATTATATAGCATGAGAGCTAATGCAGAGGCTACTGTGGGGGCTGTCGTAAAGTGTAAGGACAACTGTGGAAGCCGTTATACAGTGTGACAGCTACTGTGGATGTCATTATACTGTGATTTGGGGATAGTGGGGACATCATACTGTGTATAGCGCATCTGTGAACCCATCATATTGTGAATAGCAAAAATGTGGGCGCTGTTGGCCCAACATACTATGTATAGGGGAGCTGTGGAGGTATCATACTTTGTATAGCGGAGCTATGGGCTCATCATTAGAGATGAGCGAACCCGAGCAGTAAAGTTTGGCGTCCGTAATGAGCACCTACTGTTTGGGCACAGACACCGAACACGGACTTTACTAGAATGTCTATGTTACTGTTTGGGTTCAACCACCAGAACACTGGGTGTTTGTTGCGCTGCCATGTGCATGACAGCGCAGCAAACACTGCTTCTGATCAGTGGTAAAATTATTACCGCCGGTCAGACAGCCGCTGTTCCCGTGCTGTCAAATGACAGCATGAGCCTGCAGCTGTGATCAGAGATATAGATTTTACCTCCGGTCACTGACATGGGCTGATTGGACTGCTGTTCCTGTCAGCCTATGCCTGCCTGCTGCCACTAATAACAGAGAGAGCAGGCAGCGGCTGATGGGAGCATGCACTCCTAGCAAGTATCCAGGCACTGTGCTTAGAGCGCACGTGCACACCCTTCCTCTTTCTTAAAGGGGCCAATTGCTGGAGGTCTCTTTCTATTTAAACCACCTCCTCCAACATGGAGGTGCCTGTGCAATGTTGAGAGTTTGTTCCTAACACACTTGTCAGTTGTAAGGTCCCTGTACTAGTATCCGAGTGTGCTGCACCCGCCAGCGCTCCCCTCAACAGCAGCAGAGGCAGCTGCACCTGCCAGTGCACACCTTAATGGCAAGCAGAGCCAGCTGCACCTGCCAGTGCTCACCTCAACGGCAGCAGAGCCAGCTGCACCCGCCATTGCTCACCTCAACGGCAGCAGAGTCAGCTGCACCCGCCAGTGGTCACCTCCACAGCAGCAGAGCCAGCTGCACCCGCCAGTGCTCACCTGAACAGCACCAGAGCCAGCTGCATTGGCCAGTGCTCCCCTCTACAGCAGCCGAGCCAGCTGCACCTGTCAGTGCTCATCTCTCCGTTAGACTGTCCTGTCTGCACCTGTGATTCCTGTCATCTTCCCTGCCTGTCAGCATCTGTTGGAAATTCCCCTGGGCCATTCCAGCAGTCCACTCCTAGGGGTCAGCCACCATCTTCCCTAGGTCAGTCCTGTAGTAGCACCTGGATCACCTCCCTTGTCTCTCCATGGACTGCGGTGTTGTTAGCTGCTGCATGTCCATGGTCTTATTGGGTGAGGCTCCTAGTCACGCCTCTCCAGGTCTTCATTGGGCTTTGGCACAGTGGTTCCACCACCCAGCCCATTACAATTTGCAAAGGATCAAGTTAAAGACGAATTTCTTGAAATTCAGTTGAATTCGAACACTTTGAGATATGATTCGCTGATACCAAAAAACAAATTGCCCAGCACCATTTCCCACACTGCTAAAGCATCAAAGAGCAGGTTAAGTTCTTTTTGCATGGTCTTGAGTCCTCTCCATAATACCCTGCAAGTATGACATATTACAGATTATCATAACTTGTACATTGGTGCTCAGTACCTGGGCCATCACAGATCACCATTTCCCAATGGAGAACAGTTTGTTCAGCAGAGTACTTTTACATCTCCAGACTCACTGGATAAGTCCCTTTCCAGTAAAGTTTAAGCTCTTATGATCATCTGGGTCCTCTCTCTCTTATTCCTATAGAATGTATGCTCGTATGATGAATGGGGTCTGTTCTCTCTTTCTCCTAAAGAGTGTAAGGTTTCATAATCATCAGGATACTCTCACTTTTTCTCCTGTAGAGTGTAAGCTCTGATGGTCACCAGGGTCCTCTCTCTTACTTTCTCCTGTCAAGTGTAAGCTCTTTTAATGAGCAGGGTCCTCTCTCTCTTTCTATCTTGCAGAGTTTTAATTCTTATGATCCGTGGGTTCCTCTCTCTCATCTGTAGCGTGTAAGCTCCAATTTCTCTGCAGTACAATGTAAACTCTTATGATGAGCGTGGTCCTTTCTCTTTCCTTCCTTCTCTCTCTCAAATGCAGAATGTTAGCTCTTTTGCTCAGAGACGTTAACTTCTCACTCTTTTTCTCTCTCTACTACCCGTGTGCATTTTCTCCACAATTACAAGCTTTGCAGTATTGAGATTCACACAAATGTATTCACTCCGAATTGAATTTTTTTTAGAAATCAAATTTCAAAATCTCATCAAATTTACAAATTTACAAATTCAGAAAAAAAAACAAGGGGCTGAAGAGGGCAATATCAATGCCTTTATTTGAAATTATTCCCAATTATATCAATCACTATTGATACATTTCCCTTAAAAATACAATAAGTGAAAGGTAAAAGCACAATACTTTTAATGGCAGTAATTATACAATTCCCGTGTGTGTGTAGTTTGATTACCATAGTCTCTCAATAAGTCACTGCTATAGATAATGACCACTTGAGTTTAGAGAATCAATCTGATGTGAATCGAACTTGTGTTGAATTTTTAGAAATTTGTTAATCCCAGGAAAATCAAGCAATTTGTAATTCACTTTGCAGAAATTGTCTAAAATGACCACTGCCATTTTAAAATTGCAGAAGATCGCATCAGCCAGTGACAGCTAATATGACCTTGAGTGCAGCTGGGTTTTGCATAATTACTTGTTGATATTATATCACATGGTATAGCACAGACAATCAGGCGAGGGACTATCATAGCCTGTATAAAAGCAAAAACAGGAAATGCAGCAGACATTTTTTGTTGAATCTGGATAGTGAGAAAATGTCAAAACTCTTAGATTAGCCATAGAGATAGGGAGAGAAAGCCATAAATCGCAAAGGAAATTGTACAGATAGTGTGTAAGGAAAAGAGAATAACAGATTTAAAGAAAGCCTGTCACCTCCCCAAAATGTCAACTAACTGTTTAGTGTGTAGGGGTTTCTGTCCTCTGGTATACTTTAGCACTGTACCTATTACTGGTATATCCTTGCAAAAATAACTTTTAATCCATATTGAAATGAGGGGGCTCCTCAATTTTCATTTTAAGTACAGTCCTAGCTTGTGATAGATAGCACCCACTCCTAGGGTAAATGCTGTGTGCATGTGGCCAACACAGCCAGTATCAGTGTGCATGTGCACACACATGGGGCAATGTTTGCTCTAGGCGTACACATCATGAGCTAAGGCAGTTCAAAAAATGCAAATTGAAAGGACATACACCCAGCTCCTGGCCATACCATGAGTCCCCCAATGCCAGGTATCAGTGGCATAACAAGAGTCCAATTGGCCCCAGTGCAAAATTTGTACCTGGGCCCCCACCTGTATGTTGATAAGACGTATGGGCCCTTTTAGCATTTTAGATCCTATAAAGATATACGAGTTCCCTCCTAATGTAATAATGTTCCCCAACCTGCTTCCTTTTAATAATCTCCCTCATCTTGGGATCACTTCCAGTAATAATGCCCCCCAATGCTATAACATTTTCCTCCATCTTTGGCCCCTTCCTGATATAATATCCCTTCATCCAGATATAATGTCCCCACTCGGCTATAATGTCCCCCATTCTGCTATACTATCCCAATTCTGGTATAATATCCCCTACACTGGTATAATGTCCAACATTCTGGTATAATCTCCCCCATTCTGGTATAATATCCTTATCCAGGTATAATGTTCTCTTTCTGTTATAATGTTCTCATTCTGGTATAATGTTACCATCCGGGCATAATGTCTTCATCCAGTTAAATTTGTCCCCATTCTGGTATAATGTCCTCATCCTGGTATAATGTCCTCATCCTAGTAAAATGTCCTCTTTCTGATATTATGTCCCTATACTAGTATAATAACCCCTATCTTGGTATAATGCCTCCTTTCAGGTATAATGTCGCTCATTCTGGTATAATATTCCCATTCTGGTATAATGTCCCCTTCCTGGTACAATGTCCTCATTCTGATATAATGTCCCCCATTTTGGTATAATGTCCCCCATTCTGGTATAATGTCCCCCATTCTGTTATAATGTCGCCCATTCTGGTATAATATTCCCATTCTGGTATAATGTCCTCATCTGGTATAATGTCCTCATTCTGGTATACTGTCCCCTTCCTGGTACAATGTCCTCATTCTGATATAATGTCCCCCATTTTGGTATAATGTCCCCCATTCTGGTATAATGTCCCCCATTCTGTTATAATGTCGCCCATTCTGGTATAATATTCCCATTCTGGTATAATGTCCTCATCTGGTATAATGTACTCATTCTGGTATAATATCACTATTCTGGTATAAAGTCCTCATTCTGGGATAAGGACCTGATTCTGGTATAATATCCCCATCCTGGTCCAATGTCTCCCATTCTGGTATATTGTCCCTATCCTTGTATAATGTCCCCTTTCTGGGATAATGTCCCCCATTCTGGTATAATATTCATATTCTGGTATGATATCCCACAATCTGGTATATTCTATTTACATATTCCAAATAGCATAGGTAAACACATGCAAAATACTGCAGGAGAGAAGAGCGCAAATAGGGTCTTATCTGAGGTTAAAATAATCTTTTGATCAGTTTGCACTCACCTGATTTTTATGATATCAAGGCATATGGACACATCCAAGTCACTAGCTGCAGTGGATCCAAAGGTCAAAACGATGACCGAATCGTAGTATAATAGGGAAAAATTGTAGTTATCACCCGCGCTGCTGTCCAAATAACGGTCCAGTCATGTAGATGGTGAAGAAATTGTGTTTTATTCTCTCAACGCGTTTCGAAGTCTACAGGACTTCTTCCTCAGGAGATGCTATCCTGAGGAAGGAGTCCTGTAGACTTCGAAACATGTTGAGAGAATAAAACACCATTTCTTCACCATCTACATGACTGGACCGTTATTTGGGTAGTAGCACGGATGATAACAACAATTTTTCCCTAAAATAGCATAGGTAGAATGTACAAATCTAATAGTTCAGTGCAATATCCAATATTCTTAATGACTCTTTGACTGTCACAGTTACTGTTTAGAACAAGATGAGGTGCAATATTTTTAGTGTGGATTTTTAAGCTTAAAATCTGCAGTGCACATGCCTTAAAGTGAACACTTCACCAGGATTTTTCTAGGTAAACTACAGACATTGTTATGTTGCCACTGTTATACTGATTAAAATGATACCTGGGATGAATAAATCAGTCTTGTAGTTATTTTGTAATCAGTGTTAGAAGTTTTCAGTTAATGATATGCCCGTGCTCTGGAGCAGGACTGTGGGCATAGTCTTATCTTCCTGCTCTAAGCCAGAGAAACCCAGGAAAGACCTTCCCACAGGCCCCCCCGAAGCACAAACATGTTCCTCATCATAGAGACAGAGAGAGACAGACTGTGCCTCGGGGTGGCCTGTGGGTAGTGTTGAGCGATACGATACTGCAAATATCGGGTA